>VWZS01005155.1:339472-521690 GCA_013397075.1 Rhabdornis inornatus | reverse complement strand
GGTACCCGCTCCTCGCCGGGCTGCGGGGGCTGATCGCGGCAGCGCGCCGAGCCACGGGCTGCTTGTACAGGCGCTGCCGGGTCGCACCGATCGCTCTCCTTTTCCTCTCACTCTCCTCTCCCCTCTCCCTGGACTGCCGGTGCCGAGTCACACCGACCTGTCGCTCTCACCTCTCCCCCCTGTCCCCTCCATCCCCACTTTCCCTCTGTCCTCTCCCCTTTTCTCAGGACTCCTCAGACGCCCCCTTTCCTCTTGCCCGAACTTTCACGGTTTCCACCCCCGCGGCTCCCCTCTGCCCGCGCCCCCCGTGCTCTCTGGGGGCAGTTTGAGCTCCATGCCCTGCAGGGGCGCGGGGCAGCTCAAGGGGAGCCGAGCAGGTCCCGTGTTGCCCCAACTGCCGGTCCCGGGAGCTGGGGAATGCCCGTCACACCCGTGCCTGCCAAACCTCCAGCCCTCTTTTCACGGAGGAACTTTCGTTGTGTCCTGTCATTTCCCGGTGGGCTTTAGATGGGTGCTGTGGGGCACCCATCGCTGAGGTCACTGGTGGAATGTCCCCACTGGGACTTTCCAGTGGGGCAGTTGGGACACTGGCTCTGTGTTTTGGATAATGCCTTGCCCGGTGCCAGAGGTTCTCCCCGAGAGGGATCTCAAGCCACTGGCCAGGAAAAGCACCCAAGGGCAGTTACTGCTGGTTCCATGCTCCAGAGCCACTGAGCAAACGAGCGGCAGAGAACCGGGACATTCCTGGTCCTGTAACCTTCGTTGTTGTCATCTGGTGACAGCTCCAGGGCTTGCGGGGACAGCTCTGCATCCTCAGCCCTGGGAGAACTCCAGGATACTGAACATAAGTGGGGTCACCTCAGGGATTTTGGGTGCTCTGTAGTGTTCTTTGGGTCGTGGATTTGTCACCTCCAGACCTAAGGAGCACGGGCTCCTCTTTGGGGAGCTTTAAATTGCATCATAAACACCCCCCAGTGTCTGTCTGTGTTCAGGGAACAATTTCAGCGCATGTCTAACTTTCAGCGTGCACTGGTATCCCACCAGCTTGGATAGGGTAGTGTGGAGGGGAAGTCAGGTTATCAGAGAGTTTAAAAATGAGGTTTTCCAGCAGGTCTGTGTGTTTGCACTGTGTGTGTGCACGCTGGGGGGGGCATTGTTGTCATCCATCTGAGCCACAACTGCTGTGTCTGGCGGGAGGTTCCGCCGGTCACCTTTGGAAAGCTTTCTTTGAAACAAAACCAGAGGAGAGCTGTGCGGTTTTGATGAATAAAAGCCTCAATTTCTATAAAAGCAGACACTGGATGGTGCCTGCAGGGCTGTGCCCAGCAGAGCCCTGAGAGGTGGTGTCAGTGGTGAGGGACTGTGGTCAGGAGCAGAGCAAACACATCTCTCCCTCCCCATCAGTTAGTGGCAAGTTTGGTTCCAGTGTTTGGAGGCAAACCCACCCGTCTGCCTTGCTGGCCTCTCTGAGCACACACAGAGTTGAAATCCAAGGGGGAGATGCAATGATCTCCCTCATCTTATGTCTCAAATGTCCTTTTCTTTCTAACAAGCCAGGGAAATTCGGTTTCCACCCCCGCGGGCCTCCATCCCAAGCAGAGAAGGTGGCAGGTGAGCAGGGCTGGCACAGGGAGCCTGTTAGCTGGCCCTGGTGATCCACACACACACTCAGCCCAGGCTTCCTGGCAATCCCACGAGGCCAAAGCTGTTTGGAGTATTAATTTTTGTGAAGGTTTATTGGGCAGACACTATTCTCTTCCCCAATCTCTTCTGCTGTTGATCCTGGAGTCCTCACTTCCATTTCTGCCCACCAGTTGCTTATAAATGGCTTTGATGAGAGGCTGTGGAAAAGCCAAGCTCATCCCGGGCACCTCCGAGGCGAATTCCATGGGCAGCACCGTCCTGCCTGCGGCTTCAAAGGTTGCCACAGACACAGTGCTGAGCTGCCTCCAAATGCTCCTGGACACAAATACACGTGTAAAGCTGAAAAGGAGCTCCTGGTGTGTGATGGGAAGCAGTTTCAGGGTGTGGGATGTGGTCATGAACAGGCTGGTGACACTCCTGGCTGTCCCTCTGTGCAGCCTGTCCCGCTCCTGCCACACTTCTAAGGCACAAGTGACCAAAACTGCAGGTGAAAATACAATACAAGCCTAGAATAATTAACTGTGTCATCTATACCTCAGTTCCTGGGGTGTTCTGGCTGTTTAAATAATTTTTTCATCCTGAGCAGTACTTTGCTTCCACCAGTGGAAGTTTCTGACAGTCTGCAGTGTCTCAGAGCCCCAGTGACAGTGCAGTGAGCTCGGTTAGCCTTGGAGATGAGGTAAGACAGTGTTTGATTACCTCAGCAGAGTATTTCTGAACAAAACAGGCATTTTTCTGCCATCCCCAGAGAACTCTGCAGTGACAATAGCATTGTCCTGCAACAAGCTGGGAAGTCCAGCCTCTAACCACTTGTGATCTTGGGATTTCATGGAAAGGCTGGTAAGAGGAGAGTAACTTGTACAGTTAATGAGTGCCCTGCAGAGTCAGCCTTTGTCTCGTGATCTGGTGGTTGCAGAAGGGATGGAGAAAAGAGGAAAAGGCCAGTTTCAGCTTGGCTTATTCCTCGAGTTCCCCTCCTGCTTTTTCAAGAGGCAGCAGTGTTGGCTGCTGTGAGTCTACGTACAGCTTCTGAGGCAGAAGTGCTGGTGCTTGTTCCCTCAGCTCTGTGTGGCTTTACACAACAGCACAGCTCAGGGAATAATCCTGTGCTCCAGGGAGCCTCTCCTGCTCTCACAGCCCTGGGTGATGCTAGTGAGAGCAGGACTGGGGCTGCTGCATGTGACCAACTTGCATCTGCAGACCATGCTTGGGATTTGGGGACAGATGCTTTGCAACTGGCAGTTTTGTAATATGTAATCTGACATCACCTTGAAACATCCAACCAGGGCATGAAGTATAGTTGTCAGGTGCCAGTTTGGCATACAATGTCACTTGTATTTCGCTCTGTTAGTTCAGGAGTGGCAGTGTATTAAAATCAAACCCTGCTTGTCCCTGCCAGCTCCACCAGCCTGGTTCCGTGCCCACTGTGTTGCCAGGAATTCCCCCCACTGTTTGCTGCGAGGTTCATGCAGAGCCACTCTGTCCAAAGTCTCAGTGCAGTTAATTATCTGTATTAAAACTGGGTTGATAAGATTTCTGGAGGTGTCCCACTGAGCTGTGCAGGAGAGCAGAGCAAACGGAGGACCAGAGGCAGTGGTGATGCAGAGAGCTGGTTCTGCACCAGGACAAACATCCAGCCTCGTGCACCCTGTGTGTGTCCCTCACACAAAGAAGCGGGCTCTGTTGTTTATCCTCCTGCATGAGGAAAAAGCCAGCCCTTCCCAGTGGCAAAGCATCCTGCTCAAAAAAGCCAAAGGTCCCCGCCACCCTCGCCCCAGCCTCACAGTTAAACTGAATAAAGAAAACCTTCAGCATTAACTCTCCCGATAAACAAGCATCACAGTTTGCACAAACAAACAGCAGCCCAGAAATGGCTCATTCCACAGGTGGACTGAGGCCAAGCAGGACGGGCTTTGTGGGAGGATTGGAGCCCAAATGTATTTTTTTTTACTGTCTGGGTTCACTGCTCTTCCTATGCAAAGATCTCCCGGAGACGCCATTCTTCCCAGTTTGTCCCTAGTACTCTTGAAACCCCTCCTAATTGTTTTTTGGTCTTCCAAGTCGCCCTTCCATCTCCCGCGGAGATGCTAATGAAGTGTGAGTGTACACGGATGGGGCTGCTTGGGAATTTGTCAGGGCTCTTGCCCAGCCCTTGTTCCCTCATTAAGCTGCTGCTGTGCGCGGACGGAAGCGATTGTGCCTCGTTTAGTCCCTGCCTCCAGCGTGCCCTCAGCGATCCAAGCCCTTGGATATATTTTTCCCTTTCAATATATCAATAACTGTTATTTTGTTTATTAGCAGTGGGACGTGTGCCAAGCGAGTGGCCCGTGTAATCCATTTAAATGGAGCAGTTCCACGCTGACACAGTAGCCGTGAGCAGAACTCCTTTTTCCAGCTGCTGCTGGAGCCGGGAGCTCAAACTCTGCTCTGGCTTAGTGCAGGTGCTGCCCCAAGGTGGCTTCTTCTCCCTCCCCTGAATAAAGATCACTCAGACAAGTGCTAAGAGACACAGGACCCCCTGCCTGAGTCGTTTCATGCCCATCCCACTCAGCATCCATGAGAAAAGCAGCTTGTTTTTTTTTTGTAAAGCTGTGGGATAAGGCTGGAGAATTCCGGATAATTGGGAAGTGGAGCTGCCTGTGTGTGCTCAAGCACCGGGATGTGGTGAGGTTGGCTGAGGTGGTTTTGCAACCAAAGCCGTTTGTTGTCTCATAACCTTACTGCTTCATTTGTGCAATGGTTGAGAGCAACTTTCTGAGCAAAATCTGTCTTTCCCTAAATGCTCAGGCACAGAGGGATACATCACCAAAGGGAATGTCAATTCCCATGAAAAAACTTCAAAGGAAGTGAATTTTTTCTTATCGCTCCCATCTATGTTTCCAATAGACACTGCAGTTTTCATATAGGCACTCAGCCATAATGCCTTTTATTTTATAAGGAAATGAAAATGTTGATAGTAGTGGACAGTTTCAGCCCCCAAGATTTCAGCCTTTTAAGAATGGCACATAAAATAATCAATTTTTCAGCAGCTCTACAGAAGGGATATGCTGGCTCTCTTTCCAACTTACTATCCACCCCAGTACAAATGGGATGTAGTTTGGCTTTCCTCAGCCTTTTTCAGACCCAAAGTACCAAATTTTGCTCTGTCTGCTGAGTGACTATTGTGGGAAATTTGGAGTAACTCCACTGGAGTCAATTGGGTTGCCCTGGATTTACGGTGCTGTAAATGAGATCAGAATTGGCTCAAAGTATATTCCATTAATGAGTCAGATACTGGCAATGTAGCCAATATGCACCCAGAAATTGCTTTAACACAGCCTAGGATATTCAAAATTGGTTTATTGAGAGATGGGCTCAGGGCCAGAATTCTGGGGATCTCTTTTATTCTTTCCATGAAATTCACCTTCCTGCAGAAGGCCAGCACGAGGCTGATGCAAAACTTAAGAGCCATTTAAGCCCTTAGAATGGGGCTTGTGAGATGCATAAACATTGTGCTGAGCTCTTTGCCTGCCCTGGAGCAGATTTATCGTTTGGAGTTCAAGATGTTCCAGGATTTATCAACTTTTACAGGTTTTTATAGATTTTCTATATGTTAAGTGACACAGAGAGACAGTTTGTAAAATACAGTGACAGCACGGATGATCTGTTGCCAGCCATGGGTGGCACAGCAGGACAAGGGTTCAGAGCTTGGCAGTTGGAAGTGCTGCTACAGGAGAAATAATAAATAAGGATTAAATGGTTTTGCTGTGGAGGAAATCCTTTAATCAACTCCCGAACTCTTTATTCCAGTGTAACTTGAGTAAATATCTCACCTCTTGGAGCACAGGCAGCCACATCCTCCTGCTTTGTACAGTGCTACACTCACAGCCCTGGCCGTGCCCTGCTCTGGATTCTGGGATCTTGTGTGGGGAGTGCAGGTGCCCAAATCCCCTCCTGGTGTTTCCCAGGTCTGGAGAGTGCCGTGGTGCTGTGTGCCTGTCCCTGTGCACACAGGGATGCAGGGATGCTGTGTCCTGGCTGTGCAGCTCCGGAGGCTGAGCAGGGGCACATTCCGAGCACTGGGCTGTCCCTGACAGCGCTGCACTGACTCCCCGTGCCCAGCTGCTGGTTCTGTGTAGCTGTGTTTGTCCCTTCCCACTCAGCAAACACCTCTCCTATTTACCTTCTGCCAGAAAGGCCAAGCAGCTCTGCTAGACCACTTTGGGATATTCCAGTACTTCCAGAGGGAAGGGGAGATGTGGGAGATGGAGCATGGAGCAGCCCTGGGATGGGGCTGGCTGACACCCTTGATCACAGCCAGGCTGGAGATGTGCTTCACCTCTGGAGGGTTCATCCCGGCCTTCCTCCTTCCAGCTATCCCCACTGTTGCTTCCAATTCCTTGAAACTAGAAAGCAAGGCTGGGAATGAGGGAGGGAGAGGCTGGAATTGCCACATCCTGTGCACAGCTGGCAGGAGCTGGGACAAAGCAGACACGGTTCAGTGTTCCACCGAGGAACCAGAGATATTCCAGGTGGCTGGAACAGGGAAAGGTCCCAGCCCCAAGGCTGTTTGGGCACTGCTCTCAGGGATTGCTGGGGTGTCCTGGAGTCAGGAGTTGGACTGATGATCCCAATGGGTCCCTTCCCACTCGGGATACTCTGTGATTCTGCTCACAGTCTGTGGCAGCACCAGAATTCGCTTCTTTCCCTGGAGGTTCAGCCCATCCCAAGGCTGTCTCCTGCTACCTTCCCGCTGCCATGAGCAGGGCCGGACAGCAGGAAGGGAAGGGATTCCGGAGTCAGGCAGCTCAGGATCTGCCCCGGAGCTGTTGGCCAGCCCTAATTACACTGTGACTTCATAGCTGCTGCAGTTGCACCATCAGGGCTCCCCCCCTTCTCCCAGCCGGTGAAATCACCTCATCGGCAGCCGGTGGAGATTTCTCCGTGCAGGTTTTTCTAGGATGTCTCATTGTCACAGCCTGCCAACGAGATATCCATGGCATCTGCCCCAGCCAGGGCTGCTATCAACAAACTGGGGGATAAACGCTGGGAAATGGGAATTTCATCGCAGATGCCCCTTGGGCACTTCTCCTGCTAATTTGCACTTAGATGGGTGCCTTTCTCTGAGCACTTTATTAATTAAGGCTCGAAGCCCACCTGTGAGGCAAAGAAGTTATTAGTGCCCTCATTTTCCAGCAGAATGAAAGCAGTGGTTTGCCCAAGGCCACAAATCTAATCAGTGGTGGAGCCAGGAATGAGTGAGTTCTTCCAGTCTCCTGTGATATTCCATGCACCCTACTGCCTACCTGGAACAAATTTAATGGCTTCCCTAAAAGTTCACATTTTGGTAAATGCAATGTAAATGAAGACAGAGCGCCCAAAAGGAGCCTTGCAAGGGGGAGAGCTCCCAGAAATTTGCAGTACCCAGGGCCAAAGGCATCATCTGTCTGAGCCACAAACCATCCTCCCCATAAATTCCACACCTCTTCTTGTCTGTAAATTTAGTAGGAGGGTTCGAGCATAAATTTAAAAGAAGCTTTTATTGTACCCAATGCATCACATAATTACCACCCAACTCCATTCTTTTGCTTTCGTAGGCTGGAGCAAACCCTGTGCCCTTGGAGAAAATTGTTTCCCCTTTTCCTCCAGGGAATCCAGAGCCTGAGCAGCAGCTGTGAAGAGTGGAGAGAAAGAAAGAAGTGGGAGATGCTGGAAGTGCTTTGGGCGACGTGAGAAGGAGGATTTGCCCGGAAGGAGCTGTTCAAGGGCCCAGCAGCAAACCAGAGACACAAAACCTGCTTATATATAGAAGAATGTAACCCCTGTGTATGCAGACGTGGACGCGTGCATGCCTTGTCGAGAGCGTAAGCGACATTCCCTGTAGATCGCTGCTGTGAGCAGCCCTGCTCCTGCAGGCCGAGCCTTGGCACTGCTGCTGGGCCTGCTGGACACCACCCACTGCCCTGCTGCCCCATTTCTGCAGCAGGAGGAGGAGGAATCCCTACACCCAGATTAGTAACCCTGAGAATTCCAAACGTGCTGCAGCGCGGGCATGGCCCAGGCGTGGCGGGGAGCGGGTGCGGAGCAGCTCGGACAGCAGTTTGTGTGTGTAAATATTCATGCTCTGGCACCAGGGGAGAGCAGCTTTCCTATGACTTTAGTTTCTCTGGTGCTACATTTAATATTTGTCTGGGGCTAAACTGCCTCTCTGTGGTGCTACAGTTTCCCCAAGAGGATGTTCTGAAACGTGGGACAAGGAAAGATCTATTTTGGTTATTGATATTTATACACAAGATAGCAAAAAATAAGACTTGTTGAGAAGGTGCTATTTTTTTTTCTTTCTTTCAATCTCTGCAGAAACTAAGACAAAACAAATAATCTACCCCAGAACTTTATAAAACTCCTTTTCTTTGGAGCAGTTCTTTTTCTTTTGACAGTGTGGAGCTTGGGAAGCAGCAGGCACTGAGGTGGAAAGGACACAGGGCCCTTTCCACTGCAGTGTGCACATCAAAGTCTGCTAGAGCAGCACTTCCTACAGCTCCAGAGCTGGGAGTTCTCCTGCATGGTGATTTATTCAGTCCCAAATCCCGTGAACCAGGGAAGAGAACTCTTATCCAGACTTATCACTAGAGCAGGGGATAACAGGAGAACTTGGCCTTAGAAGTCAAAGGGCTTTTTTCAGTCTAGTACTGAGCACTTTTTTCCTTGCAGCCAAAACTACCTGTCAGATTTCGGGTACTGTCCACATCCAGCAACCTGTGCACAGTTTTTTAGAAACATTTTTCCTACCTTCAGATATTTGCACCAGAAAATTGACCCTGTCGTGGCAGGGAGGGCATTTTCAAAGGTATAAAAGAATGTTAGAACCCGATTTCTAAAGGAAATTTGGCTCCTTGTCTTTTAAAAATACTTCCCACCCCTCACCCAGCCCAGAAAGAAGCCGAGTGGCCTCTGTGTCCAGTCAGACCCTGCATTTTCCACTGCTGCAGGAGAAATGTTTCTAAGCAATCTGAAAGCTAAATTCTCCCTTTATCAAATATTCACTGCAGTGTTTTGAGCCCCTGCACACATTTTCCTGGCTGTTATTGATCCGAGTCCATTCCCAAACAGCAGCAAGGGCTCTGCTGGAAGAGCAGATTGTTCCTAGTGAAGAACCTTGCCCTGCCTTAGGTGATGTGCAATGTTGGGAGGGGTGATGTAGCTCCGTGTAGTTTGTCTGTCCATACCCTTTGGATGGTCTCAGAGCCACAGGGACCAGTGAAATATTTTCCTGCCATTTTTGGCCTGATGCTCAGTAACCCTCAGCATCCTGAACCCCTTCCTGGCTCAGTCTCCTACAGAAACATGGACAAATTCTTCTAACAAAAGGAGGAGCCTCAGCTGATTCCAGCAGTGCTGCCAGTGCTGGGCAGAGCCTTAAAAATACCAGTTTCTGGAAATCCCTGGAATGTGGGAGTGAAATTGTGCATGTGGAATCACACAAGCCCCACTTGAACAGGAACTATGGATGTGACACTTGGCTGTAGGGGACACCCCCTGCAGCTCTGCCCTGCACATCCTCCCCAGCCCTGGGACAGGCCCAGAGCTGGCTCACATCCCTCAGAGGCTCTCCCACAGATTCCTCACCTTTATCAGCTCTGAATGTAATAAACCTCTCACCTGGAATAGGCATTATTCCCT
Source organism: Rhabdornis inornatus (assembly GCA_013397075.1). Classification (NCBI taxonomy): domain Eukaryota; kingdom Metazoa; phylum Chordata; class Aves; order Passeriformes; family Rhabdornithidae; genus Rhabdornis; species Rhabdornis inornatus. The sequence continues at coordinate 512,387 of VWZS01005155.1, read as the reverse complement.
TTTCCCTGTGCACTGCCCTTGGCTCTCCTGCTGTCCTGGCTGTTGGGGTCTGCAGCCTTCAGGCTGCTCCCAGTGTTTCAATTCCCATGGAACAGCACAGCCAAGGAAAAGGAAAGGAAGTTCTGTCCTCCCCACCTTGAGAGAGCCTCCAAATCTGTGATCAGCCCCAGTGTAGGGATTGGCTGATCTCCCTCAGTCCCAGCTCTCTGTGGACAGGCTTGTCTGTAAAAATTCCCAAACCTCAGAGCTCCCAGAGGATTGCTCTCCTCAGGGGCTCCAAACAGTCAGCAAAAATGGTAAAGGACTTGTCCTGCCCAGCATGGAACAGCCACATCTATGGTGCTTCCCAAGTGGAAACCAGAGCAGGTCTGGTACCCCAAATCCTGCCTTGTTCCTGGTTTGCTTCACTTTTGTAGTTCCAAACTGGATGTTTTGCATGAACCGAGGGTGAAGTTTTGGAGTTTTTTAGCCAGAATTCCCTGTACAGAACTGGAATTCCTTATTCGAGGGTATGGATTTGTCAAAGCCTTACATTTTGTGGTGTACTTGCTATCCTTGAACGCCTCCATTTTTTAACAAGGAGTGTTTTTATCCTTTCTACAAGATCTGCTTTGCCCCTGGTTGGTGTTTGCACGGAAAGGGAAGGGTGCTGTGAACTCCCTGGAAATTCCCTGTCCCCTCCTGTGGGCAGGAAACCGGCACAGTTCCCTTCTGGCCCTTTTGTTTTCTCACAGCAGCGGAGCAATCCCTGGGTTGGGTCAGCTGGGAAGGCTGGGAGGGCTCTCCCGATGGAGAAACAGAGCCCTCTCGGGTTTCAGCAGCCAGTTATGAGCTCATAGTCTGCACAGAGCAGGGCTGGGAGGGAACTCTTCATGAATTTTTAAAGCAGTTCTCTGCCAAGACAGCTCCCAGCACAACTTGGAATTCCATATTCCAAGGTAAAAGAGCAGCCTGGTGTGTGCTGCTGCTCCTCTGCCACCTGCTCAAACAGCTCCTTTGGCAGTGAACTCTGGGCTGCACCAGTGACTGCTGGGGTGCACCAGGGCAGGGCTTGGCCCACGACTTCCACATTCCCTCCTCTTCTCCCATAGAATTATTTTCAGCAGGTAAAAAAGCATGGGATGGGACCAGGCCTCCTGTCAACCTGATGTGCCCAGGAGGGGCAGCACCCCAGGGAAACTTCCAGCAAACGACCCAAAGCAGGGAGCTGTCAGTGGGGGTGGGGATGGGGATAATCCCATCCTGCTCCTGCTTCAGAGCAGGGAGGTGGGAATTCCTCTTTCAGCAACTCCCTTAAATCCCAAACACTTCTTGAATCAATTTCATCTGATTTGTGAGTTTGTTTTGTTTCTATATCACAGTAAAAGTTATAAAGGTCTCTTAAACCCTCAGCATGAGCAGAAGGAGTTCCTGCTGTTGAAATCCATGACAAACTGAACTGGTTAAACTGGTGCAATGTCTGTCCACAGACAGTCTAGAACGAGGCATTCACAGCTGGAAAACTGCACTGCCCTGTGAAAAATGGCCCCAGTGAGGACAGAATAGCACATAATGTTCAATTTTCCTACACATCTGTCCCTGATCTCCACAGGAGGCTGGTATGTATAGAACAGAGTAGCTGAGGCTCCACATTGAATCCTGGACACACATTGTCCATGTCCAGCCCTCCTGGCTGTATCCCAGCTCCCCAGCAGGTGCACAACTTTCCTTGGAGCCAGTTTGCTCCCAGCAAATCTGATTTTCAATCCAGGCTTCAATCTCAGCCTCATTCTTGTGTAACTTTGCTGTCTGTGAGCTGAACTTTCCAGCTCATCACAACAGGTGAGGAGACTCTGGCCGTGCCAATCCCAGATCCAAGGGCTGAGGGAATTGTAATTACCATGGGAATTGGGCTTCCCTAGAACCAGCCAGTCTGGGAAGGGGGGAGGGATCCTCACCTGCTGCTCCTGCCTTGGGTTTCTACACCACAAAATACAAACAGGTGAATATTTTTCCCTGACAATCTTTATTTGAGTACAGGAGTGAATTTTGATGTGACTTCAGTGTCCACTCTGAGGCAATTACTGAAGTGCTTGAATTTCCCAAGGTTTTTAATATTTACAGGACATGACTTTGGAGCTTGATAAATATTCACTGAAAACATCTGAAGATTAAATGGCCATTATTAGTTACAACATTATTAATTACATCTTTTTTAGTTACACCTTTATTAGTTACTCCATCCGTAGTTACAGGTGGCACCAAGCAGAGCAGACCCAGCTGCAGTGGGATTTAATTCCCTGGGTTTTTACAGCATCCCTTTTCCAGTCATTCACCACAGTTTATCACAAAACCCTCCCATCCTCGTTAGTCCTGAGGCCACTGCGAATTCCCCAGTCTGTCCCAGGGGCCTTGCCAAGGGAATGGCAGGCAGGGAATGCCCAGTTCCTGGCATTTTGCTGATCCAGTACCACTGGGATGTAACTCCAGCAGGGTCACTGTGCAGGTTTCCCCCTCACCAAAGCAAGGGCAGGGCCTGTGCTTGGAGTTCCTGGAGCTCCAGGAGGCTCCTGGTCCTGGCTGGATGGGGCTTCTCTCTTTTGTAAAAGGAATTTCATATGCTGAGACTCTTTGTACATATTTATAAGGAATTTATTAAAAAAAAAGAAAAATAACTGTTCAATGGCTAAAAAAATGCCTCCGGGTTTTATTTCCTCTCTCAGAGGAATTCTGTTCCACAGCCTTCCCTGTTTTCCCATGGAAATCAACAGGTTCCCAGCAGCTGTCATTGGAACTGAAGTTTCCCCTGGATGTTTTCTGGTCCAAGTTTCATGTTCTAGGAGAAGGTAGGACCATCCTCCCAAAAAAACCCCAAAACTTTAAGAATGCAAACCCACACTTTCCCTTTGATTCCCTGCCTTACCACCAAATAAAACCAAATTTTGAAGCAGTATATCCCACAGTTTCTGTAGAGCTGAGCTCCTACTGAGCTTTTCCTACACTTCTCCAAACACATTTTCCAGGAGCATTTAGGGAAAAAAAAATCAGAATGAGAAGTAGCTTCTCAAACTGTTTGAAAGCAGAAACACCAAGCCTTGGGTTCACTGGCACTGCAGTGACACTGAGGCCTTCCAGAAACCCCCTGCCCATGCAATCACTGGTTTCCCCTCTTCCTGCTAAATATTCCAGGCTATCATATATAACATTTTTTATGCCAAATGAAACCTTGTTCCTTTTTCCATCCCAAAGACAGGGAAACTATTCCCATTGCAGAGAGCAATGAGATTCCGTGGCTTAGTTCTGCTCTTTCACAGGCTCCATTAGACAAGAATTTGACATCACTTTGGGAAAGTAAAGCTTTTCCTCCTCTGCTTCCCTGGACCTCCCGAGCCAGGTTTGGAATCTCCCCAGCTCAGGCTCTGCTCTCACCATTCCTCCCCAGCCACACTGAACTGTTATTTCCAAAGAAATGTGGAGCCTTAATCCTGTTCCCATCAGCTCCCGTTTGCTTTAATTCCTCCCCTGTGGAGTTTCCATCAGCACAGACACAGCCTCCTGCCCTCAGGAGCCTCCTCCCGCTGCTGGCTGGGGTGGGGCTGTCACCTTGAGCCATTTCCACGGCAGTGAGCTGGGAAGATGCTGCTGTTCCTGACAGGGTGGAGCAGAGGTGGTTTGGGGACAGGGAAAGCTCCAGAACAAACAGCAGCTCCCTCTGAGGGCTGGTACTGCTGGAGAACCTCCGCAGACACCTCAGCCACAGGGATGGGGTTAATTCCTGTTAATTCCTGCCAGGGATCTCCTTCCTCAGGAGCTCCTGCTGAAGCTCCAGGCTCTGGTTTTCCCTGCTGGAGACCCAGCCAGGTCCTGGCAGAGGAGCACAAGGCAGAGACACAGAGTTTGTGAGGTGCTCTTGGGCAGGTGCTGCATTTCCACCCAGACAAACCCAACTCAACTTCAACCTCCCTTTGCTCTCCCCAGAGACTGGGAAATCAGAAAATCCCATCATGAAAGTTAAAGAGGAAAAACACTTCCAGGGAAAGCAAGTTTCATTTCCAGCTTCACTGGCGGGGTCCTTCCCAAGCTCCCTGTGATTTTCTTAAGGTGACAGCACGTGCCATTTGTGGAATCAACTGGAAAAACAGCAGCTGGGAAAGGACATTCCTCCAACTGCAACTTTGGACACATTCTGAATCACTGCTTGGGAAGAGTTCTCAGAGAGAGGTGCTGTGTAATTCTATAAAGCCATGGATTCAGGGAATGTAGGGTCAGGTCATGTGAAGCTCCTCAGCCAGAGCACAGCTTTGTTCAGCACATGCACTCACAGCCCCCTGCCCTGTCCATACTGAAAGGACAGGAAAATAGGAAACATCCCAGACATTTGTAACCCTGTCAGCTCCAGAAACACCCTGGGGTTTGCCACAACACATCCCACACCTCCCCTGCCTTGCAGGGTAAAGTTTCTGTCCAGTCACAATTGTTCTGTTGGCTCAGAGCTGGAAGAAGGACTGAGAACAAAACTGAGCAGGGATCCTGGGGTTTCCCAGCTCCTGCTGCTGTGTGCTTGGTGAGCTGTTGCTGCTGTCAGTACACCTGGAAGTGGGCAGAGGTGGTGCCATCCTTCCAGCAGCGCAGCGTCTCCACGGTCACCGAGCGGCACAGGGGACACGTCTTCTCCCGGTCGAACCACAGGCACAGGCACTCCTCACAGAACACGTGCTGGGGACACAGGGGCTGTCACCACCAGCAGCTGGCACTCACAGGGTGGGGGAAATAAACCCCACTTTGCCAAAGCTAACACTCATCACTCTGGTTTTTAATAACAGCACTAGAAAGAAACATTCCAAAGGCCTACCTGAGCTGAGAGGGTTTTCCTCCATATTTCCATCCTCAGTTCCCTCAGTTATCTAAGTTTTACTGAGCTCCAATAACCCCTTTCTTCCCCCTGCTCCTTGCATTTGCTTTGTTCTGCATTCCCAGTTTCCCCTTTTCAATAAATGTCAGTTTTCATCCCCTATCTCCTCCTCTTGTTTCAGCACTGACCCCTCCCCAGGTTCTCTCCAGCACACACCATCCAGTCCCAGACTGGGGGAGCAGGAAAAGGACAAGGAGGGAGCACGAGGAGCTGGGAGAAGCTGAGAAGCTGAGAACTCCTCCACACTGTGGAGTCAGCAGAAATTTCACTGCTCAAATCCCAGCTCTGCCAAGCAGATCCCAAAGCAGCTTCTCGGGGCCTTCCAGCTTGGAAACATCTGCACAGATGTTCACAGCAAGGCTAAGAGGCACCTTTGATGCACAGGATGGCTTTAATTTGATAACCCAGTTATCAAAGGGAGTATTAAAGCTACCCAGCCCCCTCAAGGGCTCAGTCTAGACCCAGGATCTGCACTGCCCATTGCAGTCCCTGCCCCACAAGGCTGTGTCCATCCCACAGCCATGGTGACCCCAGCAGCTGCCACAATCCAGTGGTTATCCAGGGCAATAAATACCCACCAGGAGCTGGATCAGGACCCAGCAAAGGACTTGAGAAGTTCCCAGGCTGGCTGTGCCTCTCCTCACTGCAGGAGTTTATTGAAGGAATGCCAGCAGGGGAGTTTTGGGGTCTTACCTGGCACAGGAGGATCAGAGGCTCCCTGAACTCTGCCTGGCAAATGGCACAGATGTCTCCAGCCTCACTGCACTGCTGGCTCGTGGCACGGACTCCATAGGTCTGCCAGGGAGAGGTGGGAATAAAACCACCCCATGTCAAAGGATTGGAAGGGTAAATGTGCACAGAGATTGCTTTTCACCCCCAGATTCCCCACAGGGAATCACAGGGTGTCACTGTTTGGGGAAGGGGGATCTGGGCACAGAGGGAGTCTGGGGCTCTGTACTCCCTGTTTGCCTTTCCCCTCGAGCTGACTCCATCTTTTAGGGCCTCCACTTGTGCAGCAAGGATAATGGAATTTAATGAGTTCAACAGGGAGCTGAGAGGATTAATTCAGCATCATTTGCAGGGGTGTTTAGATGGAGGGAGGTATTATTATTATTAGTAGTAGTAGTAGTAGTAGTAGTAAGCAGAAGACAATAGAAGAAAGAGTAACAGCAGCAGCACCCACAGGCTGCCCACTTTCTCTTTAGATACATGGAAAGTAAATATTGCTTCTCCCACTGTAACAGATTTAGGGGAAACAGAAACCTGCTGAGGGAAAATGACCAGCCCAAAGCAGGGAATAAGATAAGTTCTAAGAAACTTTGATGAGTTTTTTTTCCTCTACAGTCTTTGATTTTACCCTTTTAAAATGTAAGTCACTGCAGCAGATCTAAATACCAGCCCTGTGGAATGCAGTGCCTGGGATAATTCCTGTGCACTGCAGGGTCTCTTTAATGTCACTGCACATCAGGCACCACAAAGCCCTTCCCACACTCTGCACCACAAAGTTCTGTCAGCTCCTTGCAGTTGGATTAATCCACTTTACACAGAGCTTCCAATCAGACAGGACAGGAACAATCTCTCCCCACAGCTGGGGCAGGGCAAATGTCAGAAAAGGTTCCTGACATCCCTGACAGGAGCCCCCAGCTCGTCCAGCCATGGGATAACATTGCTTTATTCTGTGGTATGCACAGAGCAAGTTTCAATTTTATCATTCAGCAGGAGCAAGGTTCCACCTCTGAGACTGCTCCTCTACATTTAACTCCTTACCTGGGGGGTGCAAAGGACCTTCAGAGCCTTCCTGACACTTCCCACACGGCCACAGATATCAAAAGACTGCAAAAAACACATCCCATTTTAGATCATTTCACAAAACCTCTGTGTGTGTGTGTGTGTGTGTGTGTCCAGAAACTCAGCAAACATTCTCCAAGTGGATACTCAGAGGGGAAAAAGTAAAAATGGTGCCAAAAAAGATGTAATGGTGATCATTAAATATGTAATAAATGGGAATTGACAGTGGGGAAGGGTGGCCAGAAAAGCTGTGGGAGCAGCTGACTGCAAACTGAGGAGTTTACAGGACACAGAGAAGGGCTGGCACCAGGCTGTGCTGGGGACAATTGTCCACCCCACTAAGTAGGGAATGGTTAAAATGAACCCATTCCCGAAGGGAAGGGAAGGNTCAGATGCCTGAGAAACAAAACCCTGAGCAGCTGCAGGCAGGGCCTGCCCGAGGCAGTGCTGGGGAAAGCCTGGTGGGAATCACATCTGGATTTATGGAATCCCTGGGCCTTGGGAAGGGAAGGGAAGGGAAGGGAAGGGAAGGGAAGGGAAAAAGAGAAAGAGGAAAGGGGAAAAAAAGAAAATAGCTTGAAAAACTAATCCAGTCCATCATCTTTACCTTCCCTATCTGCTGGCAGAGCACAGGGACAGACACTGAACTAAACAAGATGTGAAAAAGGAACAGTGCAAGGACCAGCCCTGCACCAGCTGGGAGCTTTTGGCTGTCACCTGAGGGCAGGGAGGCTGTGATGCTGCACTGCAGAGCTGCAGCAGCACTGCAAAGGCACAGAGAGTGGAGCTGGCTTTCTGCTTTCTGTTGTTTGTGGTTTTGGTGAGTGTGATTGAGTGGGCTCACTGCAGGGAATGCCAATGAGCTCATCCTGCAATGGATGTGGGAGCAAATGAAGGCACCAACAACGCTTCCAGTCAGCACAGACAGGGCTCCCAGGCTCCTTCCAGTAATGCTTCCACTCAGCAGCCACCACTTGGGGCTGCCCACTGCCTCAGAGTTCCAGTTCCAGTTCCAGTACCAGGATGGGGACCAGTCCTTTTCCACAGTGCAATTCCCAGCTTTTTCTGGTTGCTTTGCTTGCAGCACAACTCCAATGCCTTTGCTCAATGTCTCCTCCCTCCCAGCCCATATTCCCCCCTCATTTCGTGCCCTCTGGAGCTCCCTGAACCCCCAAAAGCTGCGTGTTTCAGAGGGGAATATCCATTTCTCACCCTTTTTTTATTGTACCAGCCATCATTTCACAACTGGGTCACACACAGGGAGTGTTTGTGCTCAGGACAGGGAAAAAATACAACCTGAATGCTCTGCTTATGAACACCTGGGATTCCTCCACCAAAAACAGAGGTCCATGACCACCCAGTCCAGCCAGAGGCACCACCAGAGCTCCCAGCAGCTCCATGCAACCTCCTGGAAGTGCTCCTGCCCTTTGTGCAGGGGAGGGGGACACAGCCCCAGCCCAGCCCTGGAATTTTGCCAGCAGCACAGAAGCTCTCAGTGCCAAATTGGCTTCTGTGGTTTTTCTAATGTGGTTTGTGGCTTTGCTAACGTGGATTCCTTTGGGGATATTTTCAGTGTCTCAGGCAAGGACCTGCAGCTCTGGTGACTGGAAATGGGATGGGCACACCCAGGGCTCCCTGCCCTGCCCTGGGACAGGAGCTCCCCCTTTTCCTTTCACTCCCAAGCAAAGTCTTGGTGTGCACAGGGCTAACCCTGCCCTGGACACAAACTTCCCAAAATGAAGCTGCTTTTACAATCTAGGTCACCCCAACACTTTCTAAAAAGGCTTCACAGGACAGGAACATCAAGTTCACCCCTAAGGAACTGCTCCCACCTGTGCTCACCTGGGCTCTCCTCCCACAGCCCCTGGCACAGCAGCTCTCCTGGAGCTCAGCCCTGCAGGGCTCAGCTCATGGCTGAGCTGTGCTCTGAAGGTGCTGCTGTCCAGTTCAGCTGTGCCCTGCTCCAGATCCCCCAGCAGCTGGGGTGCCTCCTCATCCTCACCCTGAGCCTGCCTCATTGCTGTGGCTCTGCCCTGCAGCTTTGGGCTCTGTCTCACCCTGGCTGGGGAGGCCTTTCCCTGCCAGCTGTGGTTTTGAGCTTGGCTCCCCTCGCTCCAAGGAGCAGAATTCCCCACCAGCATCTTCCCACTCTGAGGGCTTCTCCAGGTGTAAGAAATGGCACATGGAACTGCATTCCTCTTCCAGGAGTTCAGTTACTTCTACAAGCAGGGAACAAGAAAGATCACCTGAAACCTGTTCTTGGACACCTGTGGTCTGCACACCTGAGCTGCCAAGCCAGAGGGGCAGGAAGGGTGGGTGCTGCAGTGGGTGCAGGCAGTGACACCTCTGGAAAGGCCAAAATCCTCCCCACAGCACAGAGAGAGGAGCAGGGAAGGGCTGGGGCTGCAGGGGTGTGTGAGGAGCTGCCCTGGCCTCGTGTGCTCCTGTCCTGGCACTGTTTGCTCTGCTCCTGCCTCAGTCTCAGACCTGCTGTGACCACATCACTTCACCTCCATCACCTCCTCTGCCTCATTTGCTCACAAGAACTGTAAAGCCCTTGACAGGAGGGGTTGTATGACCCTATTCCTACACCATAATTCAGCACTGCTCTGCTCCCCTGAGCTGTTTCCAGCCTGGGTGTATTCTCTTGTTTTCATTTTTCAGTCTGCTCCTGCAGAGCCACAGGCACAGACAGGGGTCTGGGATGGAACAAGACTGGCCCTTCTCAGAGGGGTGAACATCTGGTTTATCACAGTTTGCTTCAGCTACTGCTCTACCCCTGGGCAGGGTTTAACACACATTAAATTAAGAAATACAATTATTTCTAGACCTGGCATTCTTCTGACTAAATCACACCCACTCATTTACAATTGTACCAACTTTGTGCTCTTATTTTTGAGGAAACATTAATTTCTCCTGTCCATCAGTTGTATCAGCCAGACCAGGACCTAGAATGGCACCTGCTTTGTCCAGGCAGCACTTGGATGCTGCTTTCTCTCCCTGCAGCAGCCAGAGCTGAGAGTGGCACAGGCAAGCTCAGAGACAATGGTGTGAGTGTCTGCAGCCTGCCTTTGTGTGACACCTGGAGCTGTGGAGCCAGCCAGCACCTCTGCCAGCACTGCCAGCCCAGGAGCAGCTCCCCTTCTCCTGCAGCGTCTGCAGAGAGGAATAACAGAGCAGCAATGACCTCATATGAGTCTGATGCAACTCTGGGAGCAGCTCGGATCCTCCCCCAGCCCAGCAATGCCCACATGCTGGGGAGCAAAATGCCTTTGGCAGCTGAAGCACAAAGTGTCCTCACTGCTGCAGCTTCTGGGCAGGCACAGCCACCACCAAAAGGTGCATTTGTCCCTTGGGCTGCTGCTCCCCTGCTGCTGCCACAGCCCCCAGGGGCTGCTCAGGAGGTGCTGCTCACCTTGCAGAGGCTGTATATGATGATGAGGATGCCCCCCAGGAAGTAGCTGCTGGATGGATCATCCCCCATGATGTATTTGTACCACACCTGGATGGGGACCAGCGAGCGGAACAGCTGGCTCAGCTCCTCAATTATCAGATAAAACTTCCCCTGCAAGACAACCAGGCAAGTGAGACATGATTATTATCAGGAAGGCAAAAGAAGAGCATTTAATTTGTGCAGGGCTGGTGGTCACTGCTCACTGCACTGTTAAATGGTGCAGAGACCACATTCATGAGATGCAGCTTTCTCTGCAGCCCCTGAACTCTGTGCCTAGAAAGGATAAATAAATATCCCCTCATTCCTCCACAGGGCTCTGTCACTGACCCAGCTACGCTGCATTCTGGAATTTTAAACTTTAGAGCAGGTTATGGATAGGCAATAAATTGTGTATCTGGACAATGCTGCAGAAAAGCAAAGGTTAATATGGGATTAATATGATGTAAATTGTAGATATTATTATGAGAAAAGAAAAGCAAGTTAGATCTCTCTGACTTTACACCCCATCTGAAGGTACAGGGATTAAATGTAAAGTGACCCCAGTCTTCCTGACAACTTTTTTCTATCCCAAAGAATCAAATAATTCTGTTTGACAGCATCCTTCCCCTTCCCCTCAGGTGTGTGCTGGCTCTTGGGCAGTGCACAGATAAAAAGACTGGTGCTGAAAATCAAACCCTCAGGGCATGTAAAACTCAAAGGGACCAAACCTTCCTGAAGAGCTCACAGAAGGAAAGGTGGGGAGGGGGAAGTGTGCTGGTTGAAATGCTTCTCTCTCAAAAGAGACACAAAGAACGGGCAACATCCTTTGTCAACCTTCACCAAAGCCTGAATAATGTCTAATTTAGGGCCACCCCCAGTTTGTTCTGTCCCACGCTGTTTGCAGGGACAGCTGGTGGCAAACCGAGCCCAGAACAATGCCTAATCTGCAATGACTGAATTATCTGGGCTGAAAGATTTGGGTTTGTCCTGTCAAAATCCTTTTATTTGCTAAGCTCCTGGAGAAGGGGAAATTCCCCTGGAATTTTGCTGTGTTGTCCCAGTTAGCTCTGTCATCAGTGATGTCATCGCAGGCCAATCACTAATTGCTGAGGTGGGGATGGGGATTGAGTCCTCGCAGCCGGGCTGGCAGCAGCCAGCGCCCTTCCCCGGGGGCTGCGATGAGATCACTCGCAGGCCATCCTGCAGCTCCCGACAAATCCAATCCTTCCCAGAGCTCTGGCACGCTCATGATCTCATGTCCCCCGGGACGCGAGTGAGGTCANTCATCCCATCCCCATCCCCATCCCGATCCCATCCTCACCCCCATCCCCAACCCATCCCCGTCCCCTCCTCACACCAGTCCCTGCAGAGCAATCACGGACAGCAGTAATTTACTAAATTAGCCGCAGGACTCTCTCCACCCAGTGCTGCAATGCAATCATTGTTTATTTTGGGCACTCCTGTGGCAGAAATGACAACACTGTCACCGTGTCCCTCCACACAGCTCTGATGAAAGCTCCCAGCAAGATAAAGGCACCAAACTTTGCTTTCCCCACTCGTTCCTCCCACCCACATCCTCCATCGATCCCAGAGCTGGGCTGGGGCTGGTCACTGCTTGCTGTCCATTGCATCAGACAGAGCTGCAGCATCCCCAGCATCCTGGCTGGGATTGTGCTCACACAGTTCTGAGGCACTGGGACACCCGAGTCACAGCAAGCTGGGAGGAAAGGTGGGACCAGGGCAGCCCCAGGGCACAGCCAGGCGGAGGAGGTGGCAGTGGCAGCAAGTGACAAACTCCAGTATCCAACCACAACTTCTCCACCCTCCCCACAGCTTTCAGAATTCCCTTATGTCAGGCAGATTTTCAGTTTTCAGCGGTAACTGCAGGGTACCGGGATTTTTTAGCAGCTAGAAATGTGGCCACAGCCTCCCAAGAGTGAAGTTCAGTTTCTTTTCCCTCCATGCAGCCCCTAACAGCACCCACCTGACCATTAAATGTTGGTGAGTCTAGAGTGATTCCAGGAGGCAAAGAGCAATACAAGGGCAGCTGAGCATCACTTCAAGAGAACTAGAAAGCTTTAAGTCTTGTCAGGCATCTCAGTGCACTACACCAGCCCATTTTTGAAACCAGGAAAAGTGCCAGAAAATCAGAAATAATTCTACAAAGGGCTGCTGCAGAAGTGAGGCCCTCCTTCTGAGCCAGAAGCTTGGAAAATAAGGATTTTTCCCTACAATTTCAGCAGTAAAATGTAGATTTCTGATAGCAGCAACAGTGCAGACAGCTCCCATCAGTGGGAAGCACATTCAACATACCTGTCTGCCACCTCTCAGCTCTGTTATCTCTTGGCTATCTAGGTTACATTTTTCAAAGTCAAATCTTTGTCTCAAGCTGTATTTTGTCTGAAAAATCCAGCTAAAATATATCAGCTGTTTTTTTCTTCGAGATTAGAAGTGTGTGTTATATGAAGCACAAACATAATTATTTCTCCTTCTCTATCTGACTTGGCACCACAGCTCGAAATAAGGCAAGGCCTGTCTGTGTCAGGTGGCTTTTCCAATGTCACAGAAATCTGTGTAAATCTGGGGATTTTTTCTGCAATGCACTGTAGAGGGATTGAACAGCTCTCTAAGATCAGCAGAATCTTCCTGGTGAGCCTGTGAGGCAGCCCCAGCGCAGGACTGGACTGTGCAGGAGCCAGCTGAACAGAGAATTAAACAGGAAATTACCTGGAATTGTGGCTCCTGATGAGGGTGGGGGTGGAGAACAGGAGAAAGGCTCAGCTCTCACCAAGGGTTAAGGCTGACCAAGAAGTGAGAAGGGCAGAGCTGGCCCTGCTGCCTCTCAGGGAGCTCTGTGGGAGCTGCTGCTACCCAACACTTCATTAGCACACGTGGGGAAGGGCTGTGCTGGGATCTAATTTTAGCAGCTCTGCTGATGAGCCTCAGATACCACATGGTGAAATTTTGATTCCTTTTTTCAGCACTCAGTTAAAAAACCAAGTCAATGACTTGTTTATAATCCCCCCCATTTTCCTGAACCTCCTTCACCACATAGAAAGACCATTTTTATACTTAAACCAAGCACTTATTTTGAAAGAGGGGAATTGAGCATTTTCCAACAATTGCACTTTCCCTTCTGCAGTGTTTCAGTCTGTACTGCACTGACTGCTTTTGCACACTGAGCATGTAACTTCTTGGTATTTTGTTACATCCTCACTCCTTGATGGCAGACCTGCATCTGATCCTTTCCTGCCATTTGAGCTCTGCTCAGAGGAGCACATTCCTAAAATTTCTTCAGTCCCTTTACGACATCAGCCCTACAGAAAACACTTTTAAAACCCCTTTATTTTCATGCTGCTGCCTGGCTGACCTCAGGGACAGCTTTTCTCTGCATTTTCTAATTGAGAACCCGAGGCACAGAAAGACAAAGGTCAAGGTAAGGTTGTTTTGGTGTCCAAACTGAGGTGCTGGGATTAGATTTTTTATAAAGCACTTCATTTTACAGATCACATTACCATTAAAAGCTGAACCACTGACTTCAGTTTGCAGCTCTACCTGACTTCTGTAGACTCATAATGGAATTATTTGGCAAAGTAAAGGACAGGATTTAATTCTCCAGTGTAGCACTCAACTTGAACTTATAGAATGTTCTTCCAGCAGTCTCTTTGTTTCCTGTGAACTTTCCCGTTGCTGCAACAGCTTCTTTCAACCCTTCACCTCCATCCTTGGGGTGTGGTGATGGAGGGGAGAAGTCTCACAGAAAAATAACATGGAACAGCATAATTAAAAATTGAATCCCACCCTAGACACAGCAAAGGGGGCAGGTTACAGCAGCAGAGGCAATGCTGATTCCCCCAGAGCCTCCCTGTGCAGCCTCTGTTGCCATAAGGCTTTGCCTGAGTGCACGTGTGCCTCCCCACAAGGAGCACAGCAAGGATTGACACAGCAGAACCAGGGTGGGGGATGCAAGAGAAGTGAGAGAAGTTGCAATGAGGCAACTGCAAGGTGTGATTAGCACTCGAGGGAAGCTCCAAGTCTCACTTGTTCAGCTGCCAGCAGCATTAGGGCATATTCTGAAACAGGGAGATGCTCAAAAAAGCTTTGGAGACCTGCTGGCAATCTGGATCAGAGGAGAGCAGGCTCTGCTGAGATTCCAGGTCATGGTGCCAATAGATCAAGTGTGGGGTAGGAGCTGTAAAACAGAGAGAACTCCCAGATTTACACAGTAAACAGCACTGTGGCATGGAGGAAATGGTGAAAATCCATGCAGGACTAATGAGGAGTAAGGTCAAGGTGAGACTAGAGGGGAAAATGAGGATTTTAGCTATGGCACAAGACTTCTGAAAATCACATCTTTCGTATCTTAAACTGGAAAGGTAAACTGGGAAAGCACTGAAGAGCAATGATTTTTTAAAAGTTCAGTAGCAGTGACTTGCAAAGCAAGATTAGGGAGGGGGACAGAGGAGTTCCCACTCCTCAGTACCTGCTCTCATGCTTCAGTTAGTTTTTTAATTTTATAAATAATAAATCCCACACTTCTGACTCTGGGACAGCACAGGAGTCCCAGCTGCAGCAGGGAAAAGTCTTTGCAGAACATCCTGGAGCTCCTGTGGCTCAAGAGGATCCAAGCTCAGACTGCTGCTCATGAAGAGTGAATCTGTTTGTGAGTGAGCTCCCCCAAAGAGGATCCCAGGTCAGAGAGCAGAGGGGAATGAGAGGAGGGGCTGTCACCTGCCTGGGAACACCTCTCCAGCGACACTGTGAGGGAAGAGCAGGAATAAATTCCATATTGCACATAAAAGGACCAGGAATGTCTTTGCCTGGGTATTTTTTATTAAACATCATCTATGAGCCAGCTCCCAGTGAGTTTTTTATTGCTTCTGTATTTTTAGAGGACTCAAATGCTCCAAGAGCCTTTTTTTTCCCCCTTAGGGAAAAAAAAAAAGGTGCAGTTTCAGAAGGAATCTGGAAATTAATGTGCCAGGTTCCATGGCAGAGCTGTACCCATCTCTGGCAGGAAACATGATGTGCACCTGAAGATTTTTGCTCCAAGGTCCAAATGCAGAATTTGCAATTGCTGCCACATCCAGGCCAGGTTTTCTCTGACCAGACTTGATGAGATGGTACTTCAAAAATAAAAAGCACTAATAAAACAATCAACTGGAAAAAACCACCAAGCAAGTACTTTCAAAGCTGCAGTGAGGAGACAATGTCAGCCCAATTCTTCTGCATTTTCACTCTCCTGGAAATGCAGTCCCCTGTAACGTGGCTCTGCATTGAGCATGCAGAGAAATTTCTTATTTAGGGCCTTTCTTACATATCAGAATGTCCATGGTATCTTTGTCCCCTATAGATGCAAGAACTTGGGATAACAGTTTCTTACAGTCCTATTTGCTTTGATTTTCATTCTCCCTCCCCCCATGTTTCACTCCCTTCTCCAGCTCAGATTGCTGACAACAACATGAGGAGGGGATGGGAGGCTTGCAGGCACCTGGGATTTCCTAAGTGAAATCTTTGGCAATTGTGTCTTTTTATTATTTATTTCCTGATTTTGAATTCCACCCCCCTCAAGCTGTCATTCCTCAGCAGTGAAAATGAAAAGCTGCCCTTGATGTGTGCACAACAATGGAAGCCTCTGCAGGCCACATGGCTCCTGCAGTTTAATTTACTTTAATTCATTTTATATTGAACCAAATGATCTTATTTGCCTTTTTTAATGGAGAGCCTTCAGCCAAGCCCCCCCTTCCAAAGGAATGATGAGCTCAGCTGTTACTGAAACTTGTACTCAGCTCAGTGTCCCTGTCACAGCCTGGGGGAGGGAGGGACACCCCAGCCACAGCTCTGATCCTTCTGGAAACTCCCCAGAACTCTGAGATCAGTCTGATGCTGGGGTTACCTTCCTTTTCCTGCTTTTCTCTCCAATTCACTTCCCTGCATTCCAGCCTGACTGGAGTCTCACAGCCTCTCTTGGTCCCTCTGAACCTGGGAAAGTCTGGGATTATGTTGTCAAATTTTCAGTCCTTCCTCATTCTTTGGGGGAGTTGCTTGAGTTTCTGAGTTACTCAGGCTTGGAGAACTCTGGCTGGTTGTATCCTCATAGTAAAGCAGCTCTCATGTTCCACACTTCAAGCACCAATGATCATAGATTTTGCCCACTGTGCAAAGACAAACTTTTTCTGCCCCTCAATTTTAGTTTGTTTTTTCTCAGTTAAGGAATAAACTGATGCTACAAATCACAGAAATTTACACCAAAATTTGCCCTTCCTGTGATGGGCCGTACTAGGAAAACACAACCCAGGTACTTTGGATGGGGGGAACTGAGTGTTCTAACCCAGATTTTTATGTGTTTCAAAATGAAAAGATGCATCCAACTGATGTAAGCAAAGCTTAGTGCTATTCACTATCTTCACTGATGATCTTGATGGAACAGAGTAATGTACAGCTGACACTGTACACTGTAAACACAACTGGAAAGAAGGATTATATTCCAAATTCATCTTGGCAGACTGGAGAAACGGTCTGGAAAACAGGGAGGGAATGAAGACAGTCCAGAAGAGAATAAGAAGATCTGGAATTAACAATCTCTGAGAAAAGACTCAAAAAATTGCTGATGTTCAGTCTCCAGACAAGAGTGAGGGGAGATATAAAGACTTATAAATAAAAGCAAAAACCACACAGTATTCAGAGAAGACCAGGATCCCAAGGAGCAGCAGGAAAAGCCAGACTAGCTTTGCAAGTGCCTTTGACATTCCAAAATGAGGAAAATCTGAAGAGCTAGCTCAGAGGCTGAGTGCAGGATGATTAAAGTTCCCCACATCCCATCCACGGGCAAGTTGTAGGATCTCCTGCTGACTGCCAGCAAGAGGGGACTGCAAGGGAGCTCAGGATCAAATCCCTCTGTGCTGAACTCCAGCAGCAACCTCCACTCCAGGCTCTGTATTAGGGGAGCAAGAGGCTGCTGTTCTGAGTAGTTATATTGGCACAAAAATTCTCACTATATGTAAATACCCATCTTATAAAAATCGACTGAGTTAAATTTATATTTCTCCAGCAGCCTGTTACCATTAAGTGACAACGACCCAGAGTTCATAAACTCCAAGCTGGGCTTCAGGCAGAAATACTACTTAGAGGACATTGGGAGGAAGATAATAACTTTGTATCTGGCAAGTATTCAGACAAAAAATGTGATAAAAATTCTGGTCAAAGTTAAGGTGCCTAAATTGCACTAGAAGTGTTCTAAGTGAGCAGAAGGTTCCACTGAAATCCCTCACCTGTGGTGGCCTGTGCAAACCAGGAGCCAGCTGGGTCAGCAGGCTCAGGGAAGGAGCTCAGCTATGTGATCAGCAATTCCCATTTCCATGGTGGCCTGTGGTTCTCCTGGAGCCCTCCCACCCCAGTTTGATCTTGCTTAATTTGTTACACCAGATCTCATCCTTGGCTGGATTAATGGCAGCAGAGTGGGGCAGAGAACCAAACCCACATTTGGTGGTGGGTGACAGCAGTCCCAGCTGCCAGGGGACAGCAAGACCATCCACAACATCCTAGGACAAAAAGGGACTTAAAAAAAAAAGTGAGACACATTGCTTTCCAGAAAAAGGTATTAAAAATGAAGCATCTGTGCTCTGAGTCATTACAAGCCCTTGACAGATGTGATCCTACCAGCCTCTCACTGGAGCTGCAAATAAAGACCCCTTCTCTTTCTTCTCTCCAGACAAGGATTAATGAGTACTTGGGATGGCTCTCAGACAAGCAAGCAAAGGCTGTGAACCTTTTCCAACACTGCCATTTATCTTGGGAAGACTATTCACATCACTTCTCCCTCCCTCCCCAGCCTGGATTATGCTCTGACCCAGCACATTAATCTCACAAAATATAATAATAATAATAGAAGAAGGAAAAAAAAAAAAGCTGGACAAATGCCAGAAATAAATTAATAACCATCTCAGATAGCCCTGCTGTGCAGAAACAAACTGCTCAATTCCCCTGCCACCCATGTCATTTCTAAGCAAAACTATTCCCAGTTTAGATACCCCCTGAAGAGCCCTGCCTGAGACTTTCAGTAATTAATGCTGGTACCTTGCAGTACCTGCAGAGTGCCTTTCATCCCAACAGCTGCCAGGAAGTTTCTTTACTGAATGCAAATAACACACATTGCACAATCTGCCCCTGAAATGTGGACACTACTGAGTGAAAGTAAAAACATATCAAAAGGAGTTTTAAGAGAGAGAATGTAGTGAGAAACTTTTAGAAGTTAGGCTTAGTCTTCATATGGTTTCATGAACATTTAAATATGTGAAGCATTTAATGAAAATATTTCTTCTCCCATGGTTAGAACTGCTGCTGTCTTTCATGGCATCAGTAACTTCAGTTTAACCCAGTTACTTCTTTGACCCAAGTGGGAAGCCAAAGAGACAAATACTTGCAATTTCTCCCCAGGAAATTAAGAGATTCCTGCTTCAGAAATACGAATTTACAGAGACTACTCAGAAAACAAGACTTAAAGTCAATGAGAAAAGAAATTACCTGGCTGCTAGCACTGATTCCTCCTCAGGCAATGCTCACCTCACCTCTCTGGACTTTAATCACTGCTGGTAACACCAAACCCTTGCTCAGGTCCATGATGGCTCAAAACCCAACCCTTGATCCCAGATGATTTCTGCCAAAGGTTTATCAACAGATTTTAATATTTTTATTCTTCCATCCATATTTTGCCTTGGCACAGGGTGTCCAGAGAAGCTGTGGTTGCCCCTGGATCCCTGTCAGTGTCCCAGGCCAGGCTGGACAGGGCTTGGAGCCACCTGGGACAGTGGAAGGTGTCCCTGCCCATGGCAGGGGGGGGGAAATGAATGGGTTTAAGGTCCCTTCCAACCCAAACCATTCCATGATTCTCTGATCTCCATGCTGCAAACATGTGGTAAAGTTATCAGATTATCAAAGACAAAGGTTTGTGCCTCAAGAAGAGTCTCCTACCTTTGATTTGACAGCAAGGATGATCTTGGGCAGGGCCACAATGAGGCATTTCAGGGCAATGGTCAGGTACTTCAGCACAAAGTCTGCAATGCCCACGATCCACATGAGGTTGAAGAAGTCCAGCCTGTCCAGGTTGGGTTTCAGGAATATTAGGCTGAAAGAGACACCAAAGCTCAAATACCACTGAGGAGAAGCTTGCTCAAGCTCCTTGTATCCACTGCTGGCTAGAGAGAACCCAGAAACTCCCCTGAACTTCAGGGAAGTTCTCAAGAGCAAGAGGAGGAAGACTCACAAATCAGATCTGTGCTTCCTCTGGGCCTCCTGACTTTACTCTTGCCCACTTCTACTGAGGTCAGCAGCTTTGTCCTGTCACAAAACAGGAGCCAAACACCTGTAAAGTCTGTTTTGGAATACAGCAGTGTCCATAACCTGCCTTTGCCCCTGCAGCAGAGCCTCTGGTGTGCTGACAGAGCCCTCAGGGCACAGGGGTGCTCTGTGGGATCTGGGTGTCACAGCTTGTCCTGAAGTCCTGCTCAGAACAGTTCTGCTTCCATGGGGAACATCCCCACAGCCCCTGAGGGCCACAGCCCCTAAGGCTCCTTGTGCACATCAGACTGAGGGTGACACAGGAAACTCTGCACCAGCCATGGCAGAGAGGTGACAACTTCACACGTGTCATGCTCTGACAGTGGCCACTGCCTGAAGCACAAGAGCTGGGCTTTGTTAGTACTCTTACCTGAACCAAAGAGCCAAAAATTAATGCCCCTTACATAATGTCATTTACTGGGCTTGAACATTTGCTGCTTAAAAAAGTGGAGTCTGGGACAGCAGAATTTCACCCAGCAAGGGGCAGGAGTTACTGGCCTGAGCAATAAAGAGAACCAGACCCTACTCAGGCTGAAAAAACAGGACTCACCTTCAGGATATTTACCTGCCAAAGCCTCATAGTAGAAAACAAAAACTTAACAGTTAAAAAAAAAAAAGCAAAGTAAAGTAACCAACCCAAAATGAAAAGCCTGAGCACGAATTTAAAATACTCACAACACTGGCACAGCACAACAGGTAAAATTACACCCTAAAAACAGAAACAGAATCAGAGACTTTACTACTATTCATGCACTAGAAACAAGAACAAAAAATAAATCAGGAAATGAAAAATAAGCCAGAAAGAAACAAAACTGAAGCAGACATTTCTAATTTGACAAGCCTGGCTTGTGAATAGTCCCAGGTCAGCACACAGCCAGCAAGAGACAAACCAGGCTGAGCATGGCACCACTGCAGCACTCCCAGCAACAGAACAGGGCTTTGCTTGGAGCTGTGGCCCAGCATGTCCACTGGTAATAATCCACACTCTAAACTGTCTGTAGGATGGCCCTAAATTGCTAAAATCCCTTTATTTTAGATCACCTAGCCTTTATTTTAACTTAGTCCCATTCACGCTTTTAACCTTGAGCACCTTCTTAGAGACACACAGTTACCCTGCGGTGCAAACTGATTTCACTTCCACACCTTTCTGCCATTCCTGTTCCTTCCTTTCCACTCCCTCCCACAAGCTCCATCCAGACAATCCCATGGCTTGGATCCCATTCAGACCCACAATTCAAACCTGCTCAGCTCTCCCCCTTTCTCTGCTTCCTACCTGTCATTATTCCTGTCTGCTTTACAACAGTGCTGAACCAAATCCATTAGCACAAACCTTTCTGTATTTGAGAACTAATTCAGTCAGGATTTGAAAGGCAAAGCTCTCTTTACCTCAGATCCAAGTGCCTCCAAGCCCTGAGAACACTGGAATAAAACTGTTATTTCATCTCCTGTCCTACACTCCAATCTTGACAGACTGAAAACATCATAGGAAGAGGAAAATCAGTGGGTCAATTCCTCATCTGCCTCTGACAGACCAAATTTATGATTTATGCCCAGCTGCAGTGGTCACAATGGGAATTCAGGGTCATTTTTGAGAAGGATCCACCTTGCTTTGACACCATCACACCCATTCATACACTGCTTATGCCCTTTATTGACAGGTGACAATCCACTGCTAAGGTGACACACACATTCTTTTCCAGCACTGGAAGATATTCCAAAGATGTAACAAAGACAGCAGACCCTTTAGGCACACACACTTCCTCCCACAGGGTGGGGGAAAAGTGGCCTTTCCTCTTTTCCTCCCTGGCACTTATCACCTGCTCCCATCCTGCACAATGCAGATTTTGCTCACCTGTTGTAAAGCTGCTGAGAGCTGAATGTGTAAAGCAAGTACAGGGTGTTTCCAGTGAGAAAGGCCAGGATCCAGAAGACAACCAGCACTGATCTCTTCTCCTGAGCAAGGAAAAGAAGCAGAGTTATTTCAGCTCAAAATCCCAAGACTTGAGCTGAGCCTCCAACTGCTGAAAAATCCAACCCAGGGGATGCAAATATGTAAGAAAGTGTTCAGTAATTAGTTTATTTACACAGGATTAAGAAGTAGTCTGTGAGGTAAACTCAAGCAGAAATGCCCCTCACTCAGCTACCCTTTTCAATGGAAATTAGTTGAAATAAGCTGGTGCAAATGACAGCCTTACTTGCAGAATGCAAATTCAAAGATGGGATCTTTCCTGGGACACCTAAAATCTCCTGATATTTAAAATGCAGTATGACAAACAGATTTTAAAAAGTCCAGTCCACACATTGTTCCTGAATTCTGAGCTGTCACCGGGCTGGAGTGACAATTCATCCAAGGGGTGTTTTATAAATAGACCCAAAGTCACTCAGTGGAAGGCTCAGCTAAATCAAATACACCCCACCACTGCATGCAGCACATCTGGGTGTGCACACCTTATCCTACAGCACAGAGGTTCTGGAACATTCATTTTTGATTGAAGAAATAATTAAAGGTCAAAAGAAATGGAAATTTTGCATTTCAACATATATGGAATGTTACAGACAAGCTGGATGGCAGAAGATACTGCCCTGGGTCTTGGCCCCTGGTAACTTTGGGGAGTAAATTTTATTCCTGAGAGGAAAACACCCACCATTTTTCTTGTGAGCTGATTTATGAAGAAAGGAGGTCTCTGTAGCTGTTCAACAGCCAGGACTGTTGGGCTGAGATTTAAAGCAGACAGATTAAGGGGCACACTGCTGGAACACCAGAGGTGCAGAGTGCAAGGCAACAGCAATCTGTTACTGGGTTGTGCCATTTATCTGTGCATTCGGTGCTGGGTTATACTGATTCCACTGCTGCTGGTAGATACAAGCATGCACTTGTTCCACCCATGTAATTTTAACAAAAAAGCAATTCTAGCCTTGTGCTGTTACTGCTGTTGAACTGCTCTCCTCACACAGAAGATCAGAAGACCTGAAAAGATCTGCTGGTCTCTTTATATTCTAAGCATACTGTACACAGAGCACTATAAAGCTACTAGCAAGCAATACATCTACGAAATATTTCAGCTGAACATCTCAAAACATTATCTAAATGCTAATAAGCTAAATCTCATCATTAACAAGTCAAAGAGGCTCCAGCACCTCTGCTGTACATGATGGGAAACCAAGGTGCAGAGAAGTGCTGGAATAGGCACTGTCAGGCAGAGGAAGAGGGAGATGTAGATTACAACACCCCTGACCTGCCCTCTATTTGTTTTATTATGCCACACTTCCACAAAAAAGCAGGATAGAGACTTTGGGAGAGCATCAGTGGCAAGAGGCAGGAAGAAGAAGACAGATCTGCACACATAAAAATGCATTCAGCCCTACACTGCAATCGAAGGCTCAACACAGATGCTGTTTAGTGCATGGAAAATGATGTTTGCTGGGAATAGAAGAAGGTAAAAAATGCTGAACCCACCTTCAGAGCCACCTGTTCTCGGAGAGTGGAGTTGGCATAGGCAAAGGTGCTGGCCATGCCAATGCACACAGCAATTCCTGCAGGGAAATAGAAATACTCTCTGTCAGACAGTAACTGCTGATGCTGTTTGACTTGATTTCACAACCACCATCCTACCAGCAAGACAAGAGTCTCATCCCTCTGAACCTTTCTGTGCTACACAGAAATCTTTGCTATCACCAATGTAAGCTCTCCCCATGTCTCCTAGAGAGAGCTCTGAGGGAGAAGCCTTGGTAACATCCTCAGCCTTGGAAACATCCTCAGCCTCACAGGAATGTCAAGCAGAAATCAGGAGAAGGAACAGTACTGGTCAGGACAGGAAACAGCTGGATCTGACCCAGATGAAAACAGTTTGGACTGAAAATAAGGTGAATCTATCACATGCATTATCCCATGTGATATCCCATTTGAGTATGTTCCCTTCATGCTAGACTCCATCTGCACACTGTCACATGGATAAATATATCACACATCAGACCCTGATAAAGCTTCCCAACCACTCTCTAATCACAGTTCAAAAATTTAAAAAAATAAGTTTAAACCACAGCCAAGAAACACATGTGCTCTAAAAAGGCAGACTCAAGGAGTGGCCATGTAAAACAGCTCCTAGAATATGGAAAATAGTTTATAGAACTATCAGACATCAGAGCCTGATAAAGTTTCCCAATCACTCTCTAACCACAGTTCAAAAAGGATAATTCCTAAAATCCCTTTATTTTAGATCACCTAGCCTTTATTTGAACTTAGTCCCATTCACGCTTTTAACCTTGAGCACCTTCTTAGAGACACACAGTTACCCTGCGGTGCAAACTGATTTCACTTCCACACCTTTCTGCCATTCCTGTTCCTTCCTTTCCACTCCCTCCCACAAGCTCCATCCAGACAATCCCATGGCTTGGATCCCATTCAGACCCACAATTCAAACCTGCTCAGCTCTCCCCCTTTCTCTGCTTCCTACCTGTCATTATTCCTGTCTGCTTTACAACAGTGCTGAACCAAATCCATTAGCACAAACCATCGGAGACATCGGAGCCTGTTACAGCCTCCCAACCACTCTAACCACAGCTCAAAAAGCTTTGATGGACGCTCACCAAGCTTGTGCTGGAAACAAACTTTAGCCAGGAGGATGAGGATGAAGGGAAGCCCCTTCTGCAGCCAACCAAGCACGGCTTTGAGCTCGGAAAGCGCCGGGGCTGGAGTTCCAGCCTGCTCGTCCGCGCCCTCCTCGGCGTGCCCGTGGCGCTCCCCTGCCATGTGCAGCAGCGAGGAGCCGCGGTGGTGCCCGTGGTGGAAGTGATGGGATGGGGTGCGGTGATGGAACGGGGCCCCCTCGGCTCTGCCGGACCCCTCATCCCTCGGGGATGGCATCTGGATGAACACTTCTCCTCCTCCGGCCGCCGAGCCCAGCACCAGCCCCGCGGGGAAGGGCGAGGCGGGGATGGAGCCCGCGGGGAGCCCGGGCAGCCCCGGGAAGAGCGGGGCAGCAGCCGAGCCCTCGGCCTTGAGGCTCTCGAACACGCCGCTCTCATCCACGCTGCCCTCCGAGCTCACCGCCTGGCCCCGGCTCCTGCGGGGACACGGACAGCAGTGAGGGATTGGTCTGTACGGGTGTGATAATCGAGAAAAGATTCGTGTTAATCACAAAAGCATTGGGGTTTGTATAAACCAGAATACTAAGCTCTGAAGTGAAGCATGAACACGTGATAAAGGAAATGATATGATTAAATCATTCTGTTTTAAATCACCTTGTTATGTTATGTTTTCCAAATAAGTTGCATCTACTACCAGCTTGCAAAATCAGACTTCCCAATAGCCCTTCCTGCCTTTGTCTGATCAATGCTGCCAATCTCAAGGACCAGACTCCCAGAACTTCTCTGGTGGTTATCTACAAGGACCAGATGGTTATCTGTGAGACTGACTATCACCAGAGACTTTGTGAATTGTGATAGCGATGTTTATTCGACCACCACTGCTTGCCTGGCAAAACTGGGACAGCAAAAAAACCAAATATTATTGATTACAACGAGAAACCATAGTATAAGAAGAGACTGCAGGCCAGGGTTCAGTGGAGCACAGAGTGGGCAGTGACCCCTCACACTCCCCAGTGCTGCTTGATCTGTCCATATCAAATAAAGCAATCTAAATTTTGCAGAATATCGAGAGTTTTGTTTCTAATTTATAAAACAAATGTTATAAGTACATATTATATGTATAATATATAAATATTATATATATATATATTTTATATAGAGGGGAATCTCAGGTATCAGGCGTTCCGGGCAGTCTGTACCTCTCAAGTACCTCAGCCCAAGAGGAAAGAGAGAGGGAAATGTGGCCGAGAAATTGGGATAAAAAGGAGGCTGTGTCCTCCAAAAATCTGAGAGATCCCAGGGGAATGTCCCATGGCCTCTCCCTTTACTCAAATAAAGCAAAAAGAACTCCTCTGTCTCCTTTTTGGGCATAAACCTCTGGTGTTTGTCTATTAATTTTCCTAACAAGATGGAACTGGTTCAATAAAAACAGGTACACAGAACTTGGGGGTGTTTTAGTCCAGCCCTGACTGCAGTGATTTCCCTCCAGAGTTCCTCACACTCTATCAGTGTTATAAATACATATTATGGTATTGGCTTTTCCCAAATATTAGGGGGGATACCATATGTGTGGTGTTGAAACGGTTTTTAAGATACTGTTTTCTTTAGGAGTAACATAGGCTGATAAAGTGTCTGTAGTAAGTGAACTGCCTGCTTGGTTGGGTAACACCCAGTGAAGACACCTGCTACTGATACACCAGTTCAGTTTCTTTTGTAGCAATTGAAGACCACAGCCCAAATTAAGACTGATAAGAAAATTAAATTAAAACCACAGCCAAAAAAAAATGCATGCTCTAAAACGGTGGACTCAAGGAGCGGCCATGTAAAACAGTTTCTGGAATATGGAAAAAAGTTTCTAGAAAAATTTGAATATGCATGACAGGTCTATGAATATGCAACAGGCTGATGAATTTAAGGGGTGTCTCCAAAACAGCAGGGGGGCTCTTGGCTGAATGCCAAGCACCCAGCCTTTATAACCTTTTGCTTTATTGTTTGTCTCTTACTGCCTTTTACTAAACTTTTAAAAATCTACCTGGAAAGTGAACCTCGCTTTTCACAGTCAGAACACCGAGGTCTCCAGATGCTTTTCCCTCTATTTGCTGTCAGGAAGTCACAGCTGCAGAACTAGAGGCCAGTAACCAGACACCTCAGATAAAACCAGAGAACCTCTCCAGACCTGACCAAAACCCACCAATTCCTTCACCATGGAATGAAGCTCCCAAATAACCTGTTTGCTTTTAGAAAAAAACAAAGAAATAACACATCCAATACCAAATCCAGCATCTTTTATAATGATTTGAGTATTTAAAGAAAAACAGACAAAACTTAATGGAACCTGACACAGCACCACCAAGTCGAGTCATATTCTAAATAAACAAATTAACCAAGCTAACCCAAAGCAATAACCTACCCCCAAAATCCTCTGTCTTCATTTTGGGACAATCACTACCTGCCCACTGATGAATTGCACCAGAAGAGACAGAATTATCAGAGGAAGAGAAGTGTTGAGAGCTGCTTGTGTGTCCCTGACCTGACACAAGAGTGAAGGATGTGCCCATAGGTACAGATAAATTCTTCTGATATTTTTGGTGAATTGGGCATGAATGTACCCAAATTACTGGGCACTGGACAGAATGATTCTGGCACTGATTCCTTCCTAAGCATGTTGGAATAGAGCCAGATTCCAAAAAGAAAGTCTAAATACCTTTATCCTAACTGCAAAAGACAACAGGGCTATTTTTTTTCTTCACTAGAAGTCAATACAAGGAAAGTTTAGGTGAGAGGGAACAAGTAGAATGATCACCAGGCAGTAAATGCCTGATAGACAGCAAACACTTCTCTAACCTGCAAAAGGAGAGTAAACAATAAATAAACCTCAGCAAGAGGCAAAGCCCACAAATAAGGCACCTTGCAGAGCTTTGGTCTCTCCTGATTTGAATCCTGGGAGATCTCTAGCTGTAGGAATAGCATTTACAAGTTGAGACAGCACACTCAGGGCCCTCAACCCTCTCTCCCCCAAGGGTTCCAGAGGCTCCCCAGGCACACACAGGGCACAGAGCTCTGCCTTTCACCTCCCTCTGGGGACACCTCCAAACCTCTCTGGCCAGACTAAGCAAACTCCTAATAAGGGTTTTTATAGCTGCACCCATTCCCACTGTATCTGCACAGGCTCCTGCAAGGAATCAAGTCAACAAGACATTGCACACCTCCTTGTGGTCCACAATATTCCTCAGCCAGGTCTTTATATTCACACCTAACATTACAATCCAGGGATGGATACACAGCTGGGAATGTAACAAACAGCCTGGGAGGAACCCAGTGCTACAAATAAAGACACAACTATTGTTTGGAATAATATTACCAGGATACAGGAGTGTGCTTTCAGCAGGAAGGAATTAATCTGTGACATATTTATAAACAGACAAGGTTTGTTTGTTGAAATTGTGAGGCTGCTGAAGGTAACAGAAATGAAGACCAGTGGCAACAGCATTTCCTTCTACAGCTAGAAAAACTCCAGCCTCTGTTCCTGGCTATTTATTTACCCTGCTAAAAATCAGCAGCAGCATGCAGAAAAAAACTGAAGATGGCTTTCTTTCCCCTTGAAATGAAGAATGTTACCATGCTAGCAATGGCCATGACATAAGGCTTCAACTCTAATTGCAAAACCACTGTAGAAAATAAAATATTTACTAATGATATTCCACTTATAATCTCAGCTCAAACAGAGCAAATACATTTGTTAGTCCCATCTTTGTCTTGGAGTAATTAGATTAGTTTCTTCTTTAGGAATAAAAATTTTAAAAAGTCATACTCTAACTCTGGGAAAGCACCAGGGAATATTTAGTACCAAAACAACAACAGTGGCAAGGCTCCCTTGCTGATGCTACAAGTACAGAAACAAATTAGAGGTATTCTATTTCTAAATACTCACATACATGAACATAGATACGGACTCTGGGAAGACGTAAAGGGTCACCCAAACTCTTTAAAAACACTAAGGCAAAGTAGTTGGGAGCTTCAGACCTTTTAAAACAGCTTTTCAAAGCTTTTAAAAGCTTCAGACTTTTTAAACATCTCAATAAGAGAATAATAATAATAACAGAATAATAAGAGAATAGTAAGAGAATAATAAGAGAAGTGTTCACACAGGTCAATCCTTGCACACTGACAGTGCTCAGGGTCCC
This sequence comes from Rhabdornis inornatus, assembly GCA_013397075.1. Taxonomy (NCBI): domain Eukaryota; kingdom Metazoa; phylum Chordata; class Aves; order Passeriformes; family Rhabdornithidae; genus Rhabdornis; species Rhabdornis inornatus. The sequence continues at coordinate 484,168 of VWZS01005155.1, read as the reverse complement.
CACAGGACTGGGCCATGAATCCAATCCCTCCTCCAGAGCTCCACACCTCCTGCCCATGCTCAGCCAGCTGTCTGCCAGCTGTGCCATGCTGGACCATCCTGGAACACTGAGGTTGGCAGCAATCAGTAACTGACAGGAAGGACAAAAGTAAACTTCTCTCTAGAATCCCCAGACTTGAGCAGAAAGCTCAGCCACACCACACACACAGGAATTTGACATCTTTCTCAGTTCTGAGCTTTCATCTCCTAAAAAACTCCCTACTCTTAAATCAGAACTCTCCTCTTGGGAGAGGAACTTGCAGGAAAGAAGGGAAGGATTTACCTTTCAGGAGGCACGGTGTCAGTGTTGCTGCTGTGCCGCCTCTGCATTTTCCTCAAAACCCTAAAACACAACACGCTCAACATGAACCCAGTGGCTCAGCAAATCCCAGTGTGGCTACTGGCACAGGCCTGGGGGCACAGGGCTGTGGGACCTGCTCAGCTGGGGACATGGCTGGCAGGAATCATTGCTTCTGTGACAGAGCACCTCCAGCTCCCATCTGAAGAGACAACTTTGAATGGCAAAAGGAGGCACACAGGGGTCCAGGCTGGGCAGGAGTCAGTCAGGAATCAGCCCCTTCTCCAGGAAGTGGCAGTCACCAGGATGTCACCAAAGCTGAGGGATGGCATGTCCTGGCAAGAAGCAGAGGGACATCCAGCAGGGGCTCTCGATGTGATGTGTGACTCAACAGCCTCTTGGGAAATGAGATCCCATCTTCCTTTTCTGCAGGAACTTGCTTTGCACAGCAAAACTGAGAAGAGAGGAAGAGAAAGAAAATGTGTAAACATTTTAAATAAAAAAAATACAATTAGCTCATGACAATATTCTTTTTAAACAAGCAACTAATTCATTTTAATCTACAGAAATGCCATTTGCAAAGTCTGGACAACAGCCCCAGAGTACAACAGCAACTTAATAAAATGTAAAGACTAGGATCTAAATACTCTTGAATATAAAAAGTTATTACATTATTCATAACACATGATAATATATACATAAATGTGTAGCCCATTAAAGGCACAATGGCTCTGGGAAGGTTTGCCAGCTGTCTCAAAGCACAGTACCTGAACAGCAGCAGGATAACTGAGGCGAAAGGTGCCACTCTGGGAGAGATGGAAGCTCAAGAGCGTGCAGACATTCACGCATGGAGCACTTCAGACAGTCCAGGACAGTGCAGATTTCAAACTCATCACAGGTCCTTCAAGGCAGTGACAGTCAGCACCTGGGCTCACACAGGCCCACCTGGAAGAAGCACACACACAGAGGAATTTTCAGCACAGCACAAAGAGTATGACCTCTCCATCTCCCTGGGAAAGGCAGAGAGGTGCAGGAACCCTCGGTGCTTCAAGCCCTGCCCACATGCACGACCCAGCAAGGTTTTCCTCTGGACTGGCACCTGCAGCCCTGCTTCCTACACAGGCACTCCTGGGAGTGCTCCCAGAGCTGTACTCTGCCTCCACTGTGTCCACACACACCTTTATCACACACACATATGTGTGTGTCTGCAATAAATACAGACATAAATGTGTTTACATATATGTGCACATGTAGCATAGAATGTCTCACACACATACATCATAATATATATTTTATATGTACATCTATGCATACACATATGTACATATGTATGTGTACACACTATATATACACTTACATATGCAGTGATGTATAGGTAGGGGTATAGATCTGTTAATGTATTCCTACATACCCATTTATTAACACAGTCCTATACAAATACATATATATATGTATAGATATACAAACATGTATATACATATATATACAGACATATCTATTAATATGGTCCTATACATATACACAAATACATACATCTGTATATATACATACACATATATACACAGTATACAAATATATATACATATATATGTGTGTAGGTATAAATACATGTATATACATACATACAGAGACATATCTATTAATATGGTTCTATAGATAAAAATACATATATACATCTATATATATGCATACACACATACCTAGCATACATATATAGGCATCATAGTATACATATATAGATATACACACATGTATATACATATATATACAGACCTATCTATTAATACAGTTCTACACAAATATATACATATACATATATACATAGTATATCTAGATATGCATACATATATATACACATATAGGTATACATACATGTATATATGTATATATACAGACATATCTTAAAACGGTTCTATATCTACACACACACATATACATCCATATATATACACATATATATACATGTATACACACATATATATGTATAGGTATACGTACATGCATATATACATATATATACACAGACATATCTATTAATATCGTTGTATAGACATAAATACACACACATATATATAGTATACATATATAGATATACATTCATACACACATATATATACGCATACATACGTATATATAGACATATAAAAACTACCATTCTATACGTACACACATACATATATGTGTACGCACACACATAGTCATAAGCCAGGCCTTTTCTTCCCATTAGGTGGTGAAAGAAGATTCCCGCTGGAATCCGTGGCGCAGTGCCCGGCCCAGCCCCGCGGTGCCCCCGTACCCAGCGGCTCGGCCCGGTGTCGGTGTCGGTCCCGGTGGCGGTGCCGGCCCCAGTGCCGGTGGCGGTGCCGATGCCGGTCCCCGGAGCCGATGCCGGTTCCCGGTGCCGCCCNCCGGTTCCCGGTGCCGCCCCCCCCCGCGCACGCCCGGCCGCGGTTTCCGCCGGCCCCGCGTCGCGGACGGAAGCGCTCGGGCCGCGCCGGGGCCGCTCGGAGCCGGGTTCTGCTCGCTCCGGGCCGGGCGCTGCTCGCTCGGGGCCGGGCTCTGCTCGCTCGGAGCCGGGCGCTGCTCGCTCGGGGCCGGGCGCTGCTCGCTCGGGGCCGGGCTCTGCTCGCTCGCCCCGCCGGTGATGCCGGCCCCGGGCTGAGCCCCCCGCCCGGCCATGCTGCCCTGCGGGGCCGTGCTCTGGCGAAGGCTGCTCAGGAAGAGATGGGTCCTCGGCGTCGTCTTCGGGCTCTCGCTCGTTTATTTCATCAGCAGCACCTTCAAGCAGGTCAGTGCCGGCCCCGGCCTCGACACGCCGCGAGTGGGTTAAAACATCCCTTATCCCACGGTGCTTTTGTTCTTCAGGTGCTGTCACCGAACTGCTGGGTAATGCTGCCGTAAGAAGGACGTTATACATATTTAATAGACGCGAGAGTTTAAAATAGGAATGCCTGATTGTGTGTTTGACAGCAATAGTGGTTTGAACCAAAAGTGGGAAAAGAAAGTCTCCACTGGGTTTGGTATTTGTTGTTGTGTCTCTTGGGAGTGGTGATTCCACTGACAAACGGCTCACGAAAGAGAAACACGTTCAGCTGTGGTTATTTAATATAATATATACTGCTTTTGTGTTATATATATATATATAGTGAGTTCAGCTGTGTTAGCTGATCCATGGTGAACTTGAATATCCTCACTTTACTGGACTGTGTATCTTCCTGTTGTGTACAGTATGCAGTAAGATACTACAAGTAGTAAATTGTTTGCACCATTGATGTTGGAGTTTCCTGTGCTGTGGAGTTTACAAGTACTAGACATAATCCTGGGAAAGGCACGTGGGTTGAAGTGGCAGAAGGAACTTGTATGTTTGGTTGCATTTCTGTTTTTCCTTGCAGGAAGAGAGGATGGTGAGAGATCGGAATCTCCTCCAAGTGCAGGAGCATGAGCAGCCCATCATGTGGAAGGTGAAGTTCAGCTCAGGGAACAGCAGCCAGCTGAGTAACCAGTGCAGGAACTCTGTGCAGGGGAAGCTCCTCATTACAGATGAACTGGGTATAGTTGATATTTTGTTGAATTTATTCTGTGTATGGCAGTGCTGAATGCTGCTTTGCCTGTCTGACTGCTGATGGCACTTTCATGTAACAACTGCTCTTCATTAAGGTATTTTTACTCAGCTCTTGGCCTGTTTTCCTCTGGCTGACTGAATTTTACTGTGGCTGCAGACACTGCTGCTTTGGTCCTGTGCACACCAGACTCAGGCCCAGGGCTGTATGAGTGTGACTGTGGCCACCTTAAAGTCAAAGAATTGCAGTTACCTTTGCACACACCCCAGCTGTTTAGTCCTGCTCGATTTACTGTGGTTGCTTGCAGAGCTCTTTTGTGTCTCCCTGCAGTGTGCTCCTGCTATCAGGGGTGTTAGGGAGAGCAACTGAGCAAACTCTGGCCTTGTGTGCAGGCAGCTCGGGGCTGGTGTAATTAGTGCTCAGTCACAGTTAACAAGCTCGTCTGACCCTTGTGAACCCGAGGTTATTAACTTGTTTGAAATGGTAGAGGTTAAAGACACTTTCTTGCCCTGCACTGTGCTTGTTGCTTAGACCCTGGGTCTTCCTTGGCCACAAATCAAGAAAGGTGGGCATAGAAAACCTACCAGACCTTTTGTGATTTGCATCAATGTTAAATTTGGCACTGCCTGACGTAGGCTTAGTGCCAGTTCATAAGATCTCTAAAATTACAGATCTCACACAGTCTAACACTGTGGTAGTGCTGTCTCCATAAGGATATACACCATATTTCTATATTTTAAGGATTCCACTCAGCAATGAATATTACAGTATCCTGCATGGCTAAATCTGAGTCAATTCATACTGAACTGTAAGAGAATTATCCAGACACAGACCCATTGAAAAAATATGTGTCATGTTTTTTTTCCCAGTATAATCAGTGCCAATCCCATTCCCCCTTTCACAACAAGGAACTATGCCCAAAAAACCTCAGAACTTAAATAACCTGCATTTAAATACCCATAGTGTATATACAGCACATATTAGAGTAGGATTTAATAGTTGTTCACATAACACCAGGCTGTTTGAAACGCTGCTCTCCATTTCAAAGAATGGCTACATAGGACTGAGGGGAATCATAATCTACCAAATTGTAATAGTGGTGGGTGTTTTTGTACTACTTAATTAGTGGTTTGTTTTAGGTTTTTTTTTTTGTTTGTTTATACTTTGAGTTAGGATTAAAAATACATGAAGGAAATGGTTTTTTTATGTTTGGGGTTGGTTGTTTATTAAATCTTATTAAAAAGTATAGAACGTTCAGCAACACTTCTAGCTACCAGCTGGAAGTGAGTAAAATAGAGAGAGGTTTAGTTAGTTATAAGGTCTTTTAAAGTTAAACCGTTGAATAGAGAATTAAATCTATATTATTTATACTTTTAACTTAATAACTAAATTACTATGATCCTTAGTGTGACACTAACTGACTAACCAGAAGCTGCTATTTGAAACCATGAAGAAGAAGGAAGATGAACACTGAAAGTGACACTACTCAAAATCCTTTATTTTTTCTCATACTTATTACTATATTATAAAAACCTTAAATTTAAAACCTTCACTATGTGAAAGCACACACTTCTATTTAACTAGGCTAGTTAAACATCAACAAATAAATGATCCAACATCAAATGATAAACAAACCTGTTCTTAAGGCATGTGATTCTTACTGGAGATTTTTGTAGCACATACAGAGGGCTGTGCCTTGCCAGTTGTTACTCCTGTTGCTGTTTTGCAGGCTACATCTGTGAGAGGAAGAACCTGCAGGTGAATGGTTGCTGCAATGGGAACGTGCCCAGCACGAAGCTGTACAGCTGTGAGAGCTGCCTGCCCAATGGCTGCTGCAGCATCTATGAGTACTGTGTGTCCTGCTGCCTGCAGCCCAGCAAGGTGATTTCCTGCTTTCCAGATCTTCTCAGCTGCTCAGCCTCCTCTGTGCCTCAAAGTGAGGAGCTTTTCCCTTAGAGGGACAGTTCCTTTTCTTGGAAGGATGAGGAAAGCCTCCAAGGAGCATGTGGCAAGCTATAAATAAAGCTTTAACAAAATTCATCCTTACCACCTTTAGGAGGAAATACTGGGAGCCTTGCAGTGTTTCAGCTTCAGAGAAATTGCATTTGCTGAAGGGAAAAGATTGCAGAAGAGTTACTCCAGCCAGTATTGGTTTTGTAATTGGCACTTCCCTGTATTCTGTGAGCTTCTCTTAGATTCTTGTCCTGCCACTGAGGCATTAGCCTTTCAGTGCTTGCTAGCAATCCAAAGTGGAGTTGTTCCTTTGATACCTGAGCTTTGTAGGTTAAGGTGGGCTTTGACTACTTCTTGCTGAAGCAGAGTGTTTCTGTTTTTTACCTTCTCTTCTGACCACTTTAGCAACATCTCCTCGAGCGGTTCTTGAACCGAGCAGCGATTGCTTTCCAAAACCTCTTCATGGCAGTGGAAGATCACTTTGAGCTGTGTCTGGCCAAATGTAGGACTTCATCACAGGTGAGGCACAAGCACATGTCCAGGGCCCAGAAAAGTGCCCTGGGAAATTGGGCTCAATCCTGTGAGTGGCTGGTGTGTCATGTCTCTATTTTCATAAAAGTGAAGCTATGGCTGAAAGCCAGTCTGAAGGCAAAGCACGTATTTAGAGCAGAATGAGTTGCACATTCTCTTTAGAAAAGAGGAGCTTAACTTAAAAGAGACTGAGTTCAGTGACCAGTGAGAATCTCAAGATGAGTTCTGGGGAAGATCTCATTAAGATGAAAGCAGTGAGAGCTGTTTCAGTAGTCTCAAATGCTCTTTATTTTATTTTATGGTACAGTTGGAGACTAACCATGTGCTGACAATCATTTGCATAGTAACTCAAAAACTGTGTTTTAATTTCTTTGCTTATTAAGGACAGAGGTGAACTTCTGTTACCCATGTGATTTTAGTTGAAGTTGTGGTCTAAGCAAGCAGTGGCCCTTTTAGAAAGTGCTGTTTGCCATGTCCTGCAGCTTCAGTATTTCATGTAGCCATAGGGATGAACTGCAAACAGAGGATAGAGTCCCAAATGTCTCCAAAGTTACTGGGATTTTTTTACCCATAAAATCTGAACTCTACCTTTTATCAAGAAAAATGCACACATCTTAAGTAGCAACTTTATTGTGCTCTGGTTGCTTAGAACACTTGATGATAGTGCCTAAACATATCTAAATTTTTTTTTATTTTTATTAAATCTGTTTCCACCTGATTGGGTACTCTCTTGAAAAGGAGTTTCTGGTTTGACATTGTAGTGCTGTAATACATCAACTGGCTCTTGTATGTTGGCAGTGCAGAGTTCTTTGACTCCGAAGACACTGTGTAGAAGAATTTGGGATTTTTTTTTTTTTTGCCTGTGCATAAATGTGGTGGGTTTTGTCCCTCAGTGAAGGGATGCCTTGTTCCACTGTGTGTATATTGTTACAGCTTTTCCTCCTTTCCTGGCAGAGTGTGCAGCATGAGAATACCTACAGAGACCCAATTGCCAAATACTGCTATGGAGAGTACCCCCCAGAGCTCCTGCCTGTTTGAGAGCTGCAGATCTGAGCAGCAGAAGGAAGGAACTGGAGACTCGAATCCAAAAGAACAAGACAGCAGCTGTTGCTTTGCCAAAGCCTCAGTGTAAAAAGCTTGTCTTGCATGTGGAGGCAAACCCAGAGGTGAACAGAGGAAGTAAGGAACTGAAGTTCTTCAGGACTGAATCTTGCTTTCTTCAATTTATTATGCACCTGCTTTGGAGTGCTGGTACTGTGCTGCCGTGCCTGTGCATTCTTTGAATACTTCCTCTAAATTTCAGGAATCATGGAGTCAATCTAGGCTATAGAACATGAAGGGAAAAGTATCCAATGTGGCTTTGCAGCTGTAAATGGAGGTGCAGTTGTGTCTCTGCAGTCCAGAGACCTTTGCAGAGTGACAGTAGTAACTGGAGTTGCTGCTCCTTTCAGAGAGCAAAGCATGCCTGCTGTGCTTCTCTCTCTGGAACCCTTCTTGACATGCATGGTGTACACTACGTAAGTAATTATTAATTATTCATCCATTTTATATGGGTCACTGGCTGAAAGTGTGGATGCTTTACATAGCTAGTTGTGGATGCCTTTCAGTCCCTGCTTTGCTGTGTCAACTAGAAGGGATATTTTAGATCCTGACTAAAATTGGTAGGGTTTTTTTTCCCTCCTTAGTCTAAAGGAATTGTATTGGGATTTGTCACTTTAGTGCTTAGGTTCCTCTTAGTGAGTTTAAACCATTGAAAACTCCAATGGAGTTGTTCTGCCAAAGTCCCATAACACAAGAGAAGAGCAGGGATCTGTCTAGGATGGGATGTTTATTGTCTGTGAACACTTTCCTTGTTACTCTGCAGCAGTTTCCTCAAAGAGGAGTCCAGTTTTGTGAGCAGCTCTCTGCTGTCCACTTGCTGACAGGGAGCAGGGAAGATTTGTTTGCTTGAACTTGTTCAGGCCTTGATATTTTAAATGTACTTCACTCCTGGTTGTGCAGGAGGCAAAAGGATGGAGTTGATGTCTCCACACCACCTTTTCCAGACCTGCCTGTGCCTTTCCACACTGCTCCAGTGGAGGAGGCAGGATGGGGCTGACCCGGTTCGAACTCTGGCAGATCCTGAAATGTTTTACATCTGCATCTCAGGAAGCAAACAGCACAGCTTCCTTTAAGCCCTTGGAGCCCCCTTACACCAAATTCAAGCTGATCTTCACCTTTTACAAACAGGACTCAGTTACATGAAGACAAGAGTTCATAGTTCCGTGCTTGCTTTACACAATCCAGTGCCCAGCTCCTGCCACTGTACCTCAGCCAATGGGGGAAGGAAGAGGGCAACATGCGGCCGGGAGTTCAGAATAAAAGGAGGCTGCGTCCTCCCAAATCTCGACTGAGACCCAGGGGGGTATGGCGTAGTGGACTCTCTCTCTTTATTCGAATAAAGTTGCCAGACTCCTCTGTCTCCTTTGTGGCCGCTGGCTTTTCGCACACGAGAGGCGCAGAGCCCCAGCCATGCCCTGACGCGCACTGAGGTGAGCCGGAAGTGACGCACCTGGTTTTTCCTTCCCCCGAGCCAATGGTAGCGCCGGCTACACCTCACGTGACTTCAGCGCCCGCCGCTGGGTCATAACGGCGCCGCCTCGCGCGCGCCGAGCTGAGCATGCGCAGTGCGGGCGAGCCGGCGTTTTCCAGCGTTCTGAGGTGGTTTTGTGGGAAAATGCTTCATCCTTCTGTGTGAGAACGGCCCCGCAAAGTCTGCCCGCGGGGAGACGCCTGTCCTTGGCCCCTCGGGAGCGGGCAGGGCACAGGGCAGTGCTGGAATATGGGTGAGGGCTCCGCCCAGTCCGGGCGACCCCGCCAGGGCGCCAGGGCCACAGCCCCGCCAGGGCCACAGCCGCCTCTGCCCGCCCTCCTGGCCCAGGTACACACGACACGAGCCGCGGGGTGAAGGTTAACCTTTATTACCGGGTGAGCCAAACTCTGCGGAAGCCGCAGCCATGTCGAGGCCGCCTCGCGCCAGGTGCTGGAAGAGCCCAGGGCAGCCGGGCCCTCCATCCTCCCGCTGCAGCAGGAGGCCCTGGGCGCTCTGCGGCCCTGGCGGGCTGTCTAGTGCCCCATGCAGGACGCCTGGGGACAAAGAAGAGGTTGCTGCACTTCCAGCATGAGGCAGCGGTGCTCAAGCATGCAAAGATGGATTTTTCCCATCCCTCCCAGGGCTGCTGCTCTCCCTGCTGAGAGCATGTCAGGGTGGCCAAGGAAAGCGCGGAAAGCTTCAGTCCCCCATTTTAGAGCCATTTGAAGGCAGGTGACAGGGAGCAGTAGTAGGTGCCGTTGTCATCCTGGCAGGCAGATGCAATGGTGAGGATGCAGGCATTGCTGGCCAGGTCTTTGGTGGCCGAGAAGCGGTCAGGAGTCTTGGCAGGCTTGTGCTTGTCTCGCTCGGAGTTGTAGTAGAGCAGATACCTGAGGGAGTGCCCTGGGCGCTGCTGGTACCAGGAGATGCCGAACTGGCTGATGTTGTACTGGGGGCTCAGGGTGCAGGACAGCCGAGCGCTCTGCCCGGGCAGCACGAACACAAACTGAGGCTGGGTCAACACAGGCTGAGCCCTGCACGCTGCACACACCAAGGGTGCAGTTAGTGATGGAGCCATGTCTCTCATCACCCTCAGCCCCAAAATGTCTCTCAGCTCCCTTGAAGTAACACCATTACCCAACCGCCATGCTGCTCATCACATCACACAGCCCAGAGCAAAACACCAACTGAAACCAATCCCTCTTGGACAGCCCAGGCATGCCCACCACCCTGCAGTACCCCCAGGCAGTGCAGCACCCTTACCTGTGCCCAACATCCCCACCAGCAGCAGGACCATGAAGCCCAGGGCCATGGCAGGAGGCAGAGGGAAGGAGGCTGTTTCAGGGAGGCTCTGGGGTGCTGCACAAACCTTAGGTGCTGTGCCTCAGCACTGGTAGGGTGTATGTAAATGACACAGGGGGCTCAGGGACTCAGCTCCCCAGGGCTGCTCATTCTGCTGCAGCTGGGCTTCAGGGACAGGCTGAGAGCCACCCACCTTCACCCCAGCCCATTTCCTTCAGCTGCACCAATGCACCCACAGCCCACCCTACCACCCCATGCCCTGGGCACTGGGCTGGCATAGCTGACAAGCTCTCTTTGCTGATGGGAGGAACAGATAGGTTTCCCTGGGGTGTCACATTCAGGCCCTCTGCTGCCAGGCACACAGGAGGCCAGGAACATGAGCCACACCCTGCCAGCGCTGGGGGCCGCCAGGAAGAACAGAAGGTGGGAGGAAGCTGTCCTATCACAGAAGCAACATCAGGAAAGTTGCAGCTCCATCACTGACAGGAATGACTTGGCAGGGTCTCAGTGTAACTTGCAGCAGGGGCTGGGACCTGCTCATGGTGCTGCCTCTTCACGAGGACCACCTCAGGAGCAGCAGCCGTGGTGGGTGGCTGCTGAGGCCACCAGGCAGGAGCTGTGTCCCCAGGGAGCGGGGCAGAGGTGGCTGCAGCACAGCTGGTGCCTCGTGCGGAAGGACAGCAGCCGTTACGGCCACCAGCTCAGCGGGCGTGACGCCACCCCTGCCTGTGACACCTGTCACGGGGCCCAGGGACACTGCGTCACACGGCCACCAGCCAGGCTGGCCTCAGCACTGAGGGCAGCAGGCTCTTCTCATGTGCCTCCTGCCCTCCACAGGCAGGCTCAGCCCTGCCAGTGCCACCTCATCACCATCCAGGGACAGCCACTCCCACAGAGGCCCCAAGCCAAAGACGTTTGCAAGTCTGCCCCTGCAGCTATCAGCAGTTTGTGTTTCATGCAGCCAGGCCCCTGAGCTCTTGCAGGTACGAGCACACTGCAGGTACAGCTCCAGCTCTTGCCCACCAGCACTCCCCAAATTCTGCAAAGTGGTGGCAAGATGAACATGAGTCTGGCTGCACACATCCTAGGGGAAGAGCGTCTCACACACACACACACACACACACACACACACACACACACACCTTGTCCCAAGCTCTGAGCAGGTCAAGTCCATGGATTAGACTGACTGTGAAATGAAACCTGGCAAGACAGAGGGAAATCACCTCCTCGTGCAAAAGAGGAGCATTCCAGAGAAAGGGAATTTGTCCTCAGAGCAGTGTGCACTAGATAATGCAGCACATCAGTGTTATGGTTCCCACCATTCCAGCCCTCCCCATCTGCTGAGTAGCCAGCCCAGGGACATTGTTTCATCCATGTTTTCCACAGGAAAAGGGGATGATGCTACAGGGCCTTGACTGCAGGAACACTTGCACAGCAACATTTGGGCACCAAATAGAAGGTGCAGCTGGCCCAGGACCACGTACACTATGAAGCTGCAAACCCGCAGAGCAGGACCAGCACAGGCAGGGTCCTCAGGGAGATTTTTCCAGTCACATCCAGTCGTGTCACAGAGGAGGCCAGGCTGCCCTTGCAGCAGTGGTGGGCTCAGCTAGGAGCAGATGTGCTCAGGGTGAGCAGATGTGGCACCACCACAGCGCAGATGAGCTGCAGGACAAATGGAGGGGAACAGGAAGCACCACGAGACTACAAAAAGTCTGAAATTCAGAGCATCTGGGACCACATGGAGCAGGCAGCCTTCCCAACAGGCTGTTGTTTAGCTCAGCCCTTGCTCAACCTCCCCTCTCTCCCCCTGCAGGAGGCTCCAGAATCTGCAGGGCCATTCACTGTTGCTGGGCGATCTGGCTACTGAAACCACAACAGCGTCAGTGGGAGACGAGCCCGTGTGTCCCGGGCTCTCCAGCAGCTCCCAGCGCTGCCTGCAGGAAGGGACCCGGCCCCACAGCCCTGCCCGGGGCACAGCAGCACCATGTTCGCCATAGTGAGATTCGGAGGTAGGTGGGGAAAGCCTCAGCCCTGCGGCCAGCCAGGCACCTGGGCCACCCCCAAGGGGCAAGGAGGGACACAGCGCCTGGTGCACAGCAATGCCCAGTGCTTAGGGAACAGGCAGGAGAGCTCTGCCAGGGCACAGCAGCATCCTGCACCTCACCTGCTTTAAAAAAGGGAGATCTATTACCCTTGCACTCCAAATCATGGAGGAAAACCACTCCAGCAGAGCTGAGTTAATCACAGGGAGGTGAGGATGAGTTCCCAGCCTGGCAGTTCTGGGAAATCACTGGAGGCGCCCTGCTTATCTAGACACAATCAGAAGCACCACGGGGCACAAGTGCCAGCTGCTAGCAGAGCTCCTCTATTCTGGGCTGTGTGGGAAGAGTTCCCTGACTCAAATCCTGGCTCTCAGTTTCAGAGAGCAGGTATGTGTGGGAAGGACTGAGCAGCCCCTATCCTGACCTCACCCAGCTGGCTGAAAGCCTTGGCCTGACCCCAGACACTCGTGGCTGAAGCCATCAGACACACACAGTCCTAAGCCTTTGCTCCCTCTGCTATTTGAACTGGATCTCCAGCTCTGACTACTGACGTGTGTCAGCCCTGGGGGATTTCTCAATTGTCACAAACTCGGTCAGAGTTCACGGCCAAAATATCCTCAGGTGACTCAGCCACCATCTCCAGCTCTTTCCCCTTGTGACTGGGACCAGCTTGTAGAAGGGGACTGGCAAAGGACCAGGGCTCACTGCTTTTTCCTACCCATGCTTAATGAAACAAAGCTGGAGGACAGAGACACTTCATCAGTCAGAACCATTTTCCCCAAATCAAAGTGCTCATCTTCTCTCCTTGACCTGGGGCACTCTCAGCACCCACCAGCAGCCATGGCTACAATGCAGCTGCTCAAAGCCCTGCTGATGCCCCGTGGGGCTCCTGCCTTTGCTGGCCACAGTGGGCAGCTCTCAGCCATCTGCTGTGCCTCCTGCCATGCCCATGTGGTCCCTCAGTTTGGGGTGACCCTGCTCCTCTCTTAGGTCTCATTTCTTGTCTGCAGCAAACTGCCAGGTGATGGTGAACCTGCTCTGCTGTGTCCAGACCCTCACAGGTCACCTGAAGCGGAAGTGTCAGTGCAGGCCTGAAGGTACAAGTGCTCTGGGCTGTGGTCACCAAGGGACTGCCACTCACCCATAGAGGGTAACAAATGGGTCACATGGGAGTCACAGAACACCCCAAAACACAGGGAAAGGGACAGCAAACCTCCCACTCCACAGATCTTAACAGATTCTGTTCAAAGTGTAACTTGCCAAGGAAAAATACCTCTAAACACCACAGGCTCATGTTGGCCACACAGGGGCACCCTGGGCTTCCTTCACCACATCTCTCCCTCCAGACTGCATCGATCTTGTGGATGAAAAGGGCACCCTGATGAACCTGAGCAAAGTGGAAGATCCTGCATCTGAATATGCCAGTAAATACCTGCAGGGAAGGCAGCGCTACATCCTCATCAGAGTTGTCCGTAAGCTCCTTGTCCAGACAGCACAGCTCAGCCTCTGGGCCAGGAGGGGTCTGCTCTGGGGGAGGTTTGGAGAGGGCACTGTTCAGCAGTCACTTGGATACAGCGCAGAAGTCAGCTCGGATGAAGAGCTGGAGCTGAGCCTTTGTTTCTCCAAGGGCTGCTCCAGGGGAAAAGGAACTTTTCCTGGGCAGAACCACCTGCCCCAGTTACAAGCCTTCAGTTCATACCCAGGAGAGAGACTAATCCATTTCTCCTATTCTGCTGGCAGGAGAAGAAAACTCTGAAGCCACCTTCTATGAATCCTTGCTAGAGGACCTGGGGAAACACTACCCTGACCTACCAGGTAAGAGCCAGGCATCTACCTCACCTCCATAGAGGAGTCAGGGGTGCAGGCATGACTCCTGTTCCCAGCTGTGGGACTCTCCTCTGATGCCCCCGTGCTCCTTCAGGGCTCTTATGGCCATGGGTAGCAAATACATTCAGGTACCAAGGGAGGGGACAAGCAGGGCTGCTGTGCAGGACCCTCCCAGTTAAGGGTGACACCCAGGCAGAGCCCTACCCAGCTTGTACCCTTGGCAAAGAGGGTCATCTCCTTGGAACAAACAGGGAGGGAAGGACATCAGGAGAAACTGGGAAACCCTCAAATGTCTCTCCCAGGCTGTAGTCTCACAGATTGGCAGTGCCTTGCTCAACATATAATGGGCAAGTGACCAACACAGCAGGAAAACACAACTCTGAAATGGCTTGGTCACTCCACAGATCAGCTGCAGCAGCTTTCAGGAAAGACCCAGAGGACAGACCAGAGGAAGAAGGGCTCCTTGCAGATGGATCAGCCTCACACCACCACCCAAGCCAAGAACAGGACCACCTTACAGAGCAAGAAGAGCCTGGAGTTCAAGAACACCTTGAAATGAGGAACACACCTTCACCAGGGCCAAACACGTGCCCAGGTACTTATTCCCAGCACAGAAGAGTCCCCTGTTACTAAGCCCCTCTTCCTGGGATCCTCTGCCCTTCCCAGAGCTGCACCCTGACAAACCAGGCACACCCAGCATCCTCCTGCTTCAAGAACTCTCACGTTCCCAGGGCATGGCCTGCACTCCCCAAGCACAAGAACCTGCACCTCCTTTCCACCCACCTGCACTGTACCACTGGACAGATCTGCTTCCCACTGCACCACTCTGGAGTGGCCCTGCAGGGACTGCCCACTGCAATCACCAGGAAAAGCTGCTCTAGACACAGCCAGTCCCCACAGCTGCAGAAGCAGCACTCTGCCAAGATGGCTCAAAGGTAGAACACACCTGCTGCAGGTGCTGCTGCTGGTTCTCCTCAACAGCTTCTCCACCCAGAACAACACACCAACAGTCTAATATACTTGTTTCTTAAAGGGAATTAAAGAACTTTTGGAGTGGTTCCTCCCTGCTCACACAGGACAGTGCTCATGGAGCACTTTGGCTTTTAATCTCTGGCATTTACTTTTCCCCTTGGCTGTCTCTCAGGAGAGCACAAGACACCCCTGATAAGGCCAGGCACAGCTCAGGACATCTCTACCAAGAATTTAAGACTGTGACATTTAGAAGGGGCAGAACTTTGAACATCAGCCTCCACTATCTGCTAACAGCATCTGCTGCCAGCATTTACCATCTAGACTTGGATTTCCTCACAGATTCTAGGAAGGGGCTGAGAACTTATCATTTAATCAACAGTCAGAGATCCAAAGGTGAGAAGACTCATTCTGCCATGAAAAATGCATCAGTTAAGCACCTGAAAGTGTCCTGGTTTCACTGCTGTGCCACTAAAATACCAGTTGAAACCTCAGAATTCCCTCTTATGCCAATATGAGGAACAAGGTGTCCTGCTGGAGGCCAGTCCACAGGCAGCAGTCACGAGGCTGTGCTGCCAAGGAGACTGGAGGAGGAAAGCAGCTCCAAACTTCACCTATGCCAGTGACCTTGAGAACATTGCATAACTTGCTAAAGCTTTAAAGTCAGATGAGGCAACTGTATCCAAGTCCCACAGCCAGACAGGTCATACTCTCTTAGCTCTGAGGTCAGGACAGGTATTCAGGAAGAGGATATCTATAGAAGAGTAATTTGTTACTGAAAATACTGTGAGACACATGCTGGCTTACCTCTCTACAGCTTCTCCTCTGCCTGGAGGGCAGCCAGTGTCTGGATCTCCTTCTGCCAAGTCACACAGGCACAGTCCTTGCTAGGCTGCACCCCTTGCTTGCAGGAAATACACACTTGTGCCTTGTCCTTTATCTGATAGTGTTAACGTTTTGGCAGCTTAATTTTAGCTTGAAAATGAAATAAAGAACATGCACAAGTGATAGGTCCAAATAAATTATTTTATTTCTCTGTAATAAATACAGCACTATCTGAATACTGAAGACCCTTGGGTCCAATCATTCCTTTCCTTCCTTACTAGTTCAGAGATGAATTACCACTAGAATACTCCTGTCTGGTCAGTCTGCTCCTTCCAGCTCACTCCCTGTCTGTCCTTCTACCCCCTGTGGATAACAGGGCTCTACACCACGATCCTCTTCCCTACAAGGGGGAAAATTCTTCACAGGAGAGAAGTAACACCTACAGGGAAGAAGAAGTTCAGCATTAGATACATGTTCCAGCAGCTACAGTTTAAAGCTCTCTCCCCCCAAGGTTACCAGATCATGACCTAACTACTGGCAACAACTTGTACAGCAGGAATTAGAAAATGAGCCAGGGAGAGCAGCAGGCCTCCCATGGCAACAAGAGCGGACCCCCTAAGAAGGTACCTACAGCCTCCCAACCCTTACAGGGACACAGTCAGAATAATTTCTCCTTCCCTTTCCAGCTGCCTTCTACTCTTCAGGACACAGGAAAGACACAACTGCTTCCTACTTAAAGCCCTAAAGGGCACTATACCCCCAAAAGATCGCTCCTGCAACCTTCAAACCCTGCGAGGTGCTCTGCTGGCAGCAGTTCCGTCCCGCAGGGTCAAGGCACACTCACCATTGCTGTACTTGCACTGCTTCAGAGCCTCGTTGAAGCCCTCGCACAGGGTCAGGTCTCTCTGGTTGGTGGCGCATTCCAGGAACTGCTTCATCTCATAGTGGCAGGGTCCGTAACATCCAGTCGTGTCACAGAGCCGGGGCTCCTGCGGCCACGGGCCCGGTCAGGGCGGCGCGGGGGCAGCGGCGCTTCCTTCAGCGCGCTCCCGTCCCCTTGAGCCGCCCGCCCGTCCGTCCCTTCCTCCCTCCCCGCACGGCCCCAGCCCCGCACCCTCGCCCAAGGGCGACCCAAGGGCACAGCCCGGCTCCGCTCGCACCTGGGCAGGCGCCGCCGCCTTGGCCGGCTCGGAAGAGCCGCCGCTGAAGACGCCGGTGATGGCGCTGCCCACGACGTGTCCCACGGCGGAACCCACGGCCACACCGGCCGCCGTGCTGGCCATCTGCGCCATCAGCCCGGGCTGCGCCGGCTGCGCCGCGGGCGCCGGGGCCGCTGGGGCCGGGCTGCGGAGAGAAGAGAGTCATGAGGGAGCGGCATAGGGAGGGCGGCGTGCCGCGGTGCGGCCGCCGTGCCCAGCCCAGCCCCGGTACCTGGCGGGCGCCGGTGCCGCGGCGGGCCGGGACACGCTCCTGCTGCCGCGCGCCATCGCTGACTGCGCGCCCCGCCCCGCGCCCCGCCTTAAACGGGCCCGCGCCGCCACGTGCACAACGCGCATGCGCACAAGGACGGTCGGGGCCGGGCCCCGCCCCGCTGAGGGGGGGGCGGCTCCCGCGGGGCGCATGCGCAGAAGGCGCGGGGGTGTCTGCGCACCGCCCGCCCGCCCCCGGCAGAGGGCGCGCGAGGCCCGCGCGGCCCCGGGAGCGGGGCTCGGTCAGGGCATGGATCACCGGAACGATCACCGGGACACCGGAACAATCACCGAGACAACCACCGAGACACCGGAACAACCACCGAGCCCGGGCGCTCACCCGCACTGCCAAGGCCAGCAGTGACGTGTGTCTCCAGCTGCCTATCCACGCGGTTTCTGAGCACCCCCAGACGGTGACCCCAGCGCTGCCCTGGCGAGCCGTGCCGGGGCTGGACAACTTCACCTTTCTTCACCTTTCAGTGAGGAAATTTGCCCCTAATGTCCAATGTAAACATTCCGTGGCACAGCTTGGGGCCGTTTCCTCTCGTGCTGCCCCTTGCTGCCTGCGAGAACAGAAAGATCCCCCCGGCTCCGCTCCGGGAGCTCCCGGGACAGGCGCTGCGGATGGGGACAGAGCCGGGAGGGGAGGGATGGGGACAGAGCAGAGAGGTGGTGAGGATGACCAGGGAGCAGGATGCAGGGAGATGCTGGGATGGGGACAAAGCCCAGCACCAGGGAGGAAGGTGCAGCAGCTCTGCAGTGCTCGGAGCAAGCTCCTGCCGGGTGTGGGGCAGGCCAGGAGAGCGTGAAGGGGCTTGTTGGAATGGGCAATGAACCCATTCGGCCTCTGTTGCATGAGAGACGGGGCGGAGAGGAGGTGGATAATGAGGGGCTGGCACAGGGAAGATGAGCACTCCGCAATTGGGGCAGGGAAAGGAGGCTGCCAGGGAGGAGGGAAGGGAGGAATGATGTGGTCTAAGCCATTGACCAGCACAACAATTTTTGCAGCAGCCCTCTGGATACAAACCAGGAGATCAAGGAACAGTTTGCAAGGCGTGGACATTGTTGGGCAGTAGGAATCTGTGAAAAGATGATGATGAGCCCTCAAATCATGGAGAGACAGGCTGGACGACGCCAGTTTTACCTCCAAACCAATTTCCTGACAATCATCTCTTCCCTGGCACCCCATTAGTCTCCAGGGCTTCTGTGGGTCCATGCCTCCTCAGTGTCTCCCTGGAATGGACCTTGTTGCCACCTCCATCTTTGAATGTTCCTTATGTCTAATGGAGAGAAAGAAATTTCCAAAACTGAGAAAGATCCAGAGGATGTCCAGGAAAAAAAAAATCCCAGCTATGTCATGTCTGTGGGGCTGTGTTTGTACACTCAGCAAGTTATGAAAAGCAGCTCTTTGGGCTGGTTCATTGACTGGCAGGAATTAGAGAGCTAAGTCACTGCAGGGCTGGCAATTAGCTGCTGTGGAAGTGTTTTTGTAGGGTCAAATTTCCAGCACGAGGGGAAGAGAAAAGTGTGTGTAAAGCAAGCCGCCTCTCGGCGCAGGAGCCGGGCGGGCAGGGGGAGCTGCAGCTCCGGCCCTCCCGAGGAAAGAAAAGGATTGTTCCTTAGAAAAACACCGCTGTGAGGGGCAACACCCCCAAATCCTTCCCCCGCAGTGCTGGGGAGCTCCCCGGGCGCTGTGCAGTGCTGCTTTCAGCTGGAACAGCAGGATTTTACATCCAGCATTTCTCTGGCTGTTTTTTCGCACTGCCAGAGAGGGGGCCGAGCAGCTGGAAAAGCAGAGGAATGTGACTGGAAAGCCCCGGCCTCAGCAGCACCTGCACTTTTTCCTTTTCCCAGGTGTGTAGTTCCCTTCCTTGGAGGGGAAAAGCGTGGCCCCATGAGGAGCCATGAGAGCAAACAGAGATCTCAGAGACAGGAGAGAGGGCAGGAGGGGGGACGAGGGTGACCTCAGGGAGCTCTGCCAGCCCAGCTGGGCTCTCTGCTCTCAGCAAGAGCCAGCAGGGTGCGGGGCTGGGGCTGCCACACCGCCGGCTCCTTTCCCTGCTTGGTCGCTCCTGGCCATAGGAAGGGGCTCGGCTTGTGCTGGAGAGAGGAGAGAACGGACTGGCAGGGGGCACAGGGAATGCCAGAGCTCCAGCAGGAAGAAATCAGGATTCATTAGTTCCACTACGAGCAGAACGACTTGCTGAAGGAGCCTGGGCTTCAAGCTGAGCGCGTCCCTCTGGGCTGCGTCTGGGGGACCCTTTGATTTGGTTAATTAGACACAAAGTTTTTCTGTGCAGTGGGAGGCCGGGTATGTGCTGAGGAGCGCAGCTACCCTGCGTTTACTAATGAGATAATTAATTGTGGCTGTCTGCGAGGCTGAGTGTACACAACTCCACCCGCGCACACACCGCCCACCCCGAGCCCTCTGCTCCCGTCTGGAGAGGCCTCGCACCGCAGGTGGAATTGTGGAATTACAGTGTCAGCTCTCCCTGCGGAGCCCTGCCCAGGAGCCATCCTCCCACCGGCGGCTTCTGCAGCAGGGCCTCATTTACATCTAAATATCTTTGCAACAATTCCCACTGTTTGACTGGCCTAACTTCCTAATTCCGCTATTTTTCACCCTATATTTGATCTTTGATTCGATGAAGCAGCTTCATTTTGCCTCTCTCTTTTCCCCTGCTCCAGATCTCTCCTTACACAGTTCAAGTGTTAGGGCTTGCCTACGCTTGAAGGTTGACTCTGGTTTTAAGGACATATAAATCTGAAAGACAGGAACCAATTATTGAATACTTTTGGAAGTATTTACTCAAAATCAGTAATTTCTGAATAACTTGGTGCCCTGGCTGGCCAGTTCATCCTCCTGTTGGCAGCAGGAGCAGGTAAGGCAAGGTTTGTAAAAGGCAGGTTTGTGTTTTTTCAACTGCTTTCTCTCCATTGCTCTACAAGGAACTTGCAGACTCTGGAGGGGGAGGTTGTCTCACTTAAATCCTCACGCTGTCACAGCTGAAACGTGGCTACAAAGAGATCTAGGAATTCCCCAAGCGTTTGGCTCTGCAGGGGTTGTTTCACAGGTAAGGAATGCAGCACCGGCCTCGCTGTGTCTCCTGCCTGTCTGGCCCTGCAGCGGGCACAGCGGGGCTGCCTTGGCCAGGCTGCACCCCTGGGTTGGCTCAGGGCACGGGGACACCCCCGAATGTCCCGTCCTGTCCCGTTCCTGCAGCAGCCGCAGCCCGGTCCGTGCCCCCAGCGGGAGCATCCCCAGCCGGGGGTGCTGCCGGAGCCTCCCGAGCTGCAGGTCCATGCTTGGAGAGCCCTAATTAGTGCGTGCAGGGGCAGATCTGGGCACTGCTCTGGGTACACCCCAACTGAAGTTATTTAGCTTTAGCAGCAAATTGCACAGCGTGATTGCTCGGGGATCTGGGCAAACTATTCAAAGCAGAAGAAAGCGTCTGATGAATTCGCCAATATTTTTGTTTGTGGACAATCCCCTGAAAAGACAGAAGCAAACCCTCCAGTTCTTACCAATGTGTTTGCTACTCAAAATTACTCCATGAATCATTTGTGACTGAGTGTGTGCAGTCAGTGGCTTTCTCATGTCCTCCTTTTATTTTGTTCTTTGAGCTCTAGCTACTCCTAATTTACTTGAGCCAAATTGCTGATTTCAGTCCCCAAGTTCACACAGAGCACTCAGGCCAGAAGTATATATGCAAGAATTACCTTTTTATCCTGTACAGTTTTTAGTAAGTAGAATTGCAGCCAACAAATAATAATTAAAAAAAAAGTTGCTGCCACCAAACAGAATTCACAGATTTTTCATGAGGAAAAGGCACATTTCCCACAGGCTTGCCTCACCACTGCTCCCCAGGGGATAACAGAACAGCAGTGTCACAGGCAGGTGATGTTCCACGGTGGCACAGAGCCCTGTCTCACTCCCCACACAGACATCTCCCTGTCTGCATCCTTTAGCCAAAATACAATGCCTGAAACAAAGTGGCTGTGCTGCAGGAGTGGGAGATGAGCAAGGGGAGGAAGAAAAGCCCCCAGTGTCTGAGTGGAGGAGTGCAGATGGCCGGAGTGACTGCGAGGGAAGGGAGGCAGCGCCGTTCCCGATTTCAAGTCCCGTGCTCCAGGATCTACATGCCATTTCTTGGATGTGGTTTGCCCCGAGGGCAGTCCCAACAGCTGTGAAGTTTCAACAGATGAACAATGTAGTTTTCAATAAATTTCACCAGGCAAAGGAGAGGATTTTAACTCGTTCATGCTAGCCCACTTTTGGTCTGAAGGCTCTTCTGGGCCCGAATCCATTCCAGCCAGGAATGTTTCCTGTTTGAGCTCCAGGCACGCCTGAGCTCCACTGAGAGGTTTTCCCCCTCAGAAGAGGCTTTTCTCAGCCATGCCCGTGGGTCCTGGCAGGTGCAGGAACACCCCTGCCTTTACCTGTGCCTTTACCTGAACCCACTCTGCTGGAGGGAGGTACCAAACCTGGATGCCCTCAGCTCCTGGTGGGGAAAAGAGAGGAGGCAGAAAGACAATTTTCCAAATCTCCTTGTGGTAACTGCATCTTGGAAGTTCCATTTCCTTTGTACTCACATATCCAGAAGTGAGGCTTGTGCTCTTGGAGTCATGTTCTCATCCCAGTTGAAGGCTGATGCCATAATTGTACTGAAATTCTCCAGTCAGAGAAGTCAAGAAATTACCTCTTCAAAACACATCAGGTGTATCCTCAGATCACGAGGACAATTACTGTGAATTCACCTGCTGTACACAGGACAAGACAGCAAACCTGAGTCCAGAGGTCAAAAGCCAGCTAAAACCCAGCACAGGTTTTATTTGTGCATGTCTGGGGGATCTGAGCAATGGGCTGTGACCTTTGCTGCCTCTCCTGTGGCTGGGATCTCCCAGGAGGTTTCAGGGAGTCTGAAGCAGTGAGCTCACACCCCGTGCAGGAGATAACAGTGCTGAGTGAGCCCTGGAGGATCTCACACCTGCACAGGCTCCCTGCTTCACCTGTCCATGTTTTACTTTCAGTGTCCAGGCCAGCAGGCTCAGGGCTGAGCACTTCCTCCTCACCCAAATGTCTGCCCAGAGCCCATTCCCTCCTGCTCCCTCACCAGTCTGGTTCCCCCCTCTCTCTGCAGACAGACAGACAGCAAACATCTCCAGGAGCTGCCCTGGTGGTTCCTCACACTGCTCTGGGGGCACTGATGGAGTTTCACTGTAGTGAAACAACACGAGCAGCTACAGCCTGGAGGATGGGTCTGTGTGTGAGGCAGGGGTGCCCATGGCCTTTAGGAGGCTCTTAGCACCCACCCATGAACAGCTACTGCCTTGAACTGGAACATTACAGTGACTGTGTCCCCAGCTCTGCCGCTTCCCAAGTGAAGACAGCTCATATGGCACCCAGAGAGATCCTGGGAGCTGCTGCAGCCTCTACACAGCAGTGCACAGACACTGTGATTTGGGGTCCAGCTCTCCAAAATGTTTCATGAGTTTTAGTCACCACATTGCTCTCCTTGTCCTATTGAGGCTCCCCAACCATCATCTTCCAAGAAATTTCTCAGACAGAAACCAAATATCAGGTCCCATCTTTTCTTTCCAGTAAAAGAAGACAGGTATCTCATTTTCACATGGAAAGTCAATAACCCTTGCAGATGCACGGGGCAGCCCCTGGCTGTGCACTCTGATTTCTCATGATTTCTGCTGAAATGCTTTTCCTTCAGTTGGCATCTCCACCAGGGTGCTGAGATCAATGCAGAGTCCATCCACAGGAAGGCTGCAAACATCCTCCTCTGTAGGAACAGCCTGAGCTTTTGAAAAGTCAGTGGTCCGAGCAAACCCCTCAGCTCTCTGGAAAGGCTGGACACTGTGGATGCCGTGCTGGATTCATTCCCAGCCTTGTGCAAGCTCTCATGGTGCTCTTTTTAGATGCCTCTTACAGAGTCTTCAGTGTGGTCTCTGGGTGCTTCCCTGGATCTGAGGCTTCCACAGGGAGTTTGT
This sequence comes from Rhabdornis inornatus, assembly GCA_013397075.1. Taxonomy (NCBI): domain Eukaryota; kingdom Metazoa; phylum Chordata; class Aves; order Passeriformes; family Rhabdornithidae; genus Rhabdornis; species Rhabdornis inornatus. The sequence continues at coordinate 460,779 of VWZS01005155.1, read as the reverse complement.
GACAATGCAGCCTCAGAGTTCAGCAATTGCAGCCTGAGACAAAGTGGGAAAACACTTTGGGAACTGATCTCTGACTGTCCTGCCAGTTAGATCCAGTGCCATTTGCTAGTGACAATGCAGTGTGTGTCACACAGAGCATCCAGGGTGGCATGAGCTTGGAATGGCAGGACATGGCATCACTGCTGTGCAAAGTCACTGCTGGGAGAGGAACTTTTCATCCCAGAGGGAGCCAGGAGTGTGCTCACACCAACAAAATCCACACTTCCATGGTCTCTCTTCACGGATATCTCCTCTGGCCCAAATTTTCTTGCTCTCCTGTCTCTTTCCCCCCCGGCTCTCATCCTTGCTGCCTTCACATGGCTTTATTCAGTCAGAGCCCTGTGTCTGGCTGGTTCTGCTTACCCAGCACCAACCAACCCCATCCTGCTGGGATGTGGGGAGCCCTCTCTCCTTCCTGCTGCTGGCCCTGGCTTGCCAAGCTGGCCTGCACACTCCAGGGACAATACCTCACCACGGGGTGAACACACCCCAGGGGACGATGTGGAGGGACAGGAGGGTGCCAGCAGCAGCGGGGCTGTGCCCAGAGGAGCTGAGGGAGCGGGATCTGCTCCAGGGAAGGCAGCTCAGCAGCGTTTGCTGAGGGGCTTGGCTGCTCTGAGCAGAAACATGCTTGAAGAAAAGCCTCGACCCACACCCTGAATTCCACAGCTCGACTCCAGCGACAGGGAGAGGGAGAGAGGACAGGACGGGACATTTCCAGCAGCCCTGCGACTTGTTCATAAAAGCCTCATCTCACCAGCCCTGCCTGCCTCCTCCCCCATCGCCTCCACAGCTCACGCTGGGTTTTATTAACGCAGATCCCCTCAGGCTAGAGGGAATCACGTCCCAGGAGACATTCCAGTCTCAGATCAGCTTCAGAGGGGATCGGAGGGAGCCAAGGGTGGGGGGCGTTTCACCAGGACGTTCCATTGGCAGGTTGGGAGCGCTGCAAGACGGCACTAGCAGCGTCCTTATCACACACCGAGCAGCCGCAGGCTGCAGCCGAGCCCCGCTCCGTGGCCCGGCCTCTCCTGCCTTGTCCAGGCCGCCGCCTGGCAGCTCTTCCCCGGGCTCTGCCGGGTGCTGGGTGCAGGCAGCGTGGGCCCGTGGCTCAGCTGAGCACACCTTTGGTGACACCACAGCCACCGGGGCTGTGACCCGGGGTCAGCAGCCGTGCCCGAGCAGTGCCAGGGCTCAGCCGCCGGCTCCTCGCCACCATCGCGCCCTGCACCAGTCCGGACCAGCAGCCCTGGGCAGGAATGGGAGCTGGCTCCCCGGCGTCTGGCTCCCCAGGTGAATTGTGGTGTGCCCTGAGCCCTTTCCAGGAAAATGCCAGCAGATGAAACTGCGTGTCAGGCCAAGAGACACGAAGATGGATGTGTTTTCCTCGGCTGCTTTGTCTCGCAGGCAGCGCTTCCCAGCGGAGCCCGGCTCTGTTTGTGTGCGCTCGGCTCCTGGCACGGGGGCAGGAGATGATTTGACAACAAACACTGCGGGAGCTCCCCGAGCTGCAGCCGGGCCCTGCCCTGCCGGGACCACGGCACGGAGCCGCTCCCCGGGGCCAAACCCAGCACTGGGTGCCGGGGCTGGGTACCAGGGATGGATGATCTCAGGGCTAGGTCTCTGGGCTGGATCCAGGGCTGAGTCCACGGCTGGGTCCTGGGGCTGGGTCCTGGAACTGAATCCCAGGGCTGGGTACCAGGGCTGGGTCCAGAGGCTGAGTGCAAGGCTGGGGCTGGGGCTGGGTCCCAGGGATGGATGATCCCGGGGCTGGGTCTCTGGGCTGGGTCCCGAGGCTGGATCCGGAGCTGGATCCCAGGGCTGAATCCGGAGCTGAGTCGTAGGGCTGGATCCCAGGGCTGGGTCCTGGGGCTGAGTCCAGAGCTGAGTCCATGGCTGGGTCCCAGGGCTGGATGATCCCAGGGCTGGGTCCCAGGGCTGGGTCCCAGGGCTGGGTCCCAGGGCTGGGTCCCAGGGCTGGGTCCCAGGGCTGGGTCCCAGGGCTGGGTCCCAGGGCTGGGTCCCAGGGCTGGGTCCCAGGGCTGGGTCCCAGGGCTGGGTCTCTGTGCTGCTGCAGCTGCACTGGGGCTGCAGCAGGACAGGGGGGAGGAAGAGAACCCTGCAGGATCCCGCAGCTGCTCGGGCACTGTGCGAGCTGCAGCGTGAGCTGCACGGGGGACAGGCTGGGGCTGTCTCAGTGCCCCCCCGGGGACGCCTTCCCTGAGAAGTGCAGTACAAGGTGAGGGGCAGCACGGTCCTGCCCCATGTCCCTCGTTCCGAGGGGACAGCAGTGCCTGCCCAGCAGCCCTGCAGGCAGTCCTGGCCCTGCCCAGGGGCTCTGCCCCTTGGCTTCATAACCTTGGGAACTGCATCCAGCAGATCCCAAACTCATCTGACTCTGCACTGCTGGGTTTAACTCAGAATTAAGGGCAAAATAAAGGGGAGTTTTAAGAGCAAAAGAAAATAGATGTAAAATAAGTAGTAGGGAATCAAGCAAGACTTTCTGGAAATTCATAGTGAGACTGACCTAGTTAAGCTGAAGTCTGGAAAACTTTGGTGTTCTCAAGGTTCACTGTTTGGGCTCAGGACAGCCTGCAGTTCCAGCATTTTCATTTAAAAGATTTTTAAAAAAACTAAAAGAGATTTGAAGCAAAGCACTTTGCTGACAAATATATATTTTTATGTATTACTTTATTTTATATATTACTTTACCTTTCCACTTGTGAGTCCAGGGCCAAAGGTCAAGTTTCCACTCCACAACCTCTTCTTGCTCACTCCCCATACCCATGTCTTGGGCTGCCAGCAGAGGAGGAGAACTGGATAATTCAAAAAGTACTCCTGATCAATCATGTTTACATGGGCAGGTCACTGCACATGACCCCCAGCCCTGTTTTCATCCATCACCACCTGTACAAACACCCACTTTGGCTGCCCAGGAGAAAAGCAAGGTGCCAGGGCCACAGAAAAGGGGAATCCCAAAAGCAAGAGGTGAGAACAGAGATTTGCCTGATGGGGATGTGTCCTCATTTGTCACCCACTGGGCAGGGATGCTGGACACATCAATTCATGAGGTTATCTCCTACAGAGAGAGGAGGAAAGACATCAGAGAAATCAAAGGGGTTTCTCTGTCCTGGGGATTTGGCTCCTGGACCCTCTTCCAGCTGCTCAGGGAAATGCCCAGGAGGTGTAAAGCTCTGTGCTGACTTTGCAGGGGACCTCAAGCCAGGTCCCCAGGCACAGAGAATACAGCTGTGAAAGTCACACCAGGGAGGTGGCAGGAAACAAAGGGCTTTGGACAGACAGGCTTAATCCGTTTAAATTCAGTTTCTCTCTCACTTCCCTCCCCTTTCCTCTTGTCTCTCATCAGACAGCTCTTCCCGACCTCCTCTCAGTCCCAAGTGCTTACAGCAGTTTCACACCAACGTGGCCATGGGCTGAGAGAGTTATTCCACCTCCTTGCTGCTCACAAAGAATCAAACTTGCTGTTCTCTTCCTCTTGCACAGGCTCTTTCCCCCTAACACCTGCTGGGCTGTAGACAGGGGTTATCCCCAGCTGGTGGTTCCTGTTGGGACTCACATTACAATGCTGCCTTGCCTGCCCAGGTGTTCACAAGGCCCTCCTTGTTGGGAAGCCTTAGGGGAGTGGGAGAAGAGCTAATGCTTGTGGTCAGAAGGACTTGGAAAACTCAAGATAGCTCTGCCACTTGCTAGGTCTGGAGGGCCCTGAACAGATGCTGAACAAGAAGAGCTCCATGTGGAGTTGCTAAATCAGCACTATCAGTGACCATTGGCACCTCTCAGCCGTGAAAACTTCCACTGAGCTCCTGCAGCCATCCTGAGAAGCCCAAGTTTGGCTCCAGCCTGGCAGGAGCTGCAGGAAAGCAAGCAGCCAGTGAGATGTCAGGCTGAGAGATGTCAGACTCTGTCAGTGCTCTGGGGCTGGGGTGGGAGCCCTGTGCTCATCTGGCAGCAGCCTCTGTGCATCCACTGGGCTGCAGACAGGCAGGGGTGAGGGCTGCACAGACAGGACAGGCAGTGCTGAGATAGCTCCCAGCTCAGGAACACAACAAAAAGGAATTCTGCAGGCTTCACACAGGGGCCTCTGCAGAAGGTGAGCACGAGAGCCCCCAGGACCCCCAATGGGCCATTTTCCTACTGCTAAACATCTTCTTGCTTGGCTGGGAAATGTCTGTGATCCCAAACACACACACACTTTCTTTTGTGTTATTGCCTTGGCAGGAGCCAGCAGTTCTTACACACAGTTCCATCTCTGCATGGACCAAATTTCCCAGAACACCCCCTTCAAAAGTCTCCCTTCATTAAGAAGAGCCAAAGCTGCCAGTTGCTGCCTTACAGGCTGCTCCCATGCCTCTCCCCGCTTCCCCAGGGCTCCACTGCCATGGGCTGGGAAGCACTGAGCTCCCAGAGACACCAGCATTAAAAGAAAAGACACTAAAGAAAAGAGAGACAAAGGCAGGAAGGCTTTTTTCACTGGGACCCAGCTGTCTGGCTTAGAGAAAGGCAAGAAATGAGGGTCTGCTCTGCATTCCTGGGGCACAGCCAGAATAACAGCACAAGGGTAAATTCCACAGTGCAAAGTGTTTTTCCCTACTCCCCTATCCCCTCTTACAGATAAAGCCTTGGGGATACACTGAGCATGGTGCTCCAGTGCAGGGACATCTTGCTAACAGCCTGCAAGTTAAACACTCTAAGTTAAACACTGCAGCACCTTCCAAAGGCAGCCAAGACCAGGCTCTTTCTTCTCACATCTGCTTACCGTGCCCAGTATTTACATCGTCAGTATGGTTCCCATAAAACTAAACATGAACAACTGATCACAGACAAATAAAGCAGTAATAGAGTCTGGGATGTCAGGAAGCCTTACCCACTCCCTGCACACCAGCCCAGGCAGCTGGAGATCAAAGTTTTCTTATTTGCAATACATTTCTTGAAACAATTTTCGGCTAAACTTGGTCTGCTGAGAGGATGCTGACACAATCCAGGGCTTCTCCCGTAGAAACAGGAACCAAGAAACCAGATCTGTGCATTGCTGCCTCCATCTCCAGGTGGCTGAGCAGATGGAGAAGGCTTTGGCATCTCCAAAATGGGGAGTTGCTCCCTTCTTTCCCGTCCCTCAGCATCCCTGCTAGGGAAAGCCTTCTTGCAAAGAGTTTGAGTGGAAAAGTGAGCAAAGCAGAGCCCTGCACAGGCAGAGCAGGGGTGCAAACACGTTTAAACCCGTCTGTGAGCTACTCCGCATGGGGACTGGAGTGGTCTCGACGGGCACTAAGAGGATTGGGTTTAGTCCTTGGTACCCTCAGGCAGGGGAGGTGGAAGACACCTTTAAAGGGACGCATTTAAAGGCACNCGGCTCGGGGAGAACAAAAGGCAGGAGCGGGAGGAGGCGCGAGGAGGAGGGCAGGCGGCCACGGTGGGGGGATAAAAGGCTCGGAGAGGACCCCCCCCTCCTCCTGTGCCCCATGTCCGAGCCAGCTCCGCCGCCCGGCATGGCCCGCCCGCCGCTGCCCGCCGCCGCCGCCTTGCTGGCCGCAGCTCTGCTGCACTGCGCGCCCGCCGCGCCCGCCCGCCGCCACAAACCGGTGAGTCGGGGCCGTCCCGAGCCTCCCTCCGTGTCCCCCGCCGCTCTCCGGGGCTGTCCCGAGGGCTGTATCTCCCCGGCAGATCCTCCTGAACGGGACGAGCCGCTTCCCCCGGCGCTGCATCCATCCATCCCCGAGCCGCGCTCGGGATGCCGGCACGGGCAGCGCTGCCGGAGTCACCGGCCCGGGACGGCTGCTCCTGCCCCGGGGCGCCTCCCGCTCCCCGGGCTCCTTCTGGCTTCTTGGGGAGTTTTCACAGCCGTGATCCCGAGGGAAAGCGGGGACCGGGACAAGGAGAGTTTAGGAGAGGACACGGCACCCTCCGTGCCCTGCAGGCAGCAGAGCACTCACTGCTGCTCCAACACCCCCTGCACGCTGTGCTGGCAGTTCCGAGGATTGTTACGGGGAGACGAGACTGAAGGGATGAATCAAAGGCGCGGGCAGGAGAGCAGCAGCAGGGCTCTTTCTTCCTGCACATGCCTGCCCGATCCCAGCACCTGGGACGGAGCTGCGAGCAGCAGGGACTGCGGCTGCCAGAGAAGACCAGCGGCGTGCGAGGGATTTGGGGGACGGGGGAAGACAGAGAGCTCCTTGTGCCGGGAATGTGTGCGTGCGTAATTGGGTTATTATAGACATGCGCTTCGCTGGTGCGCCATAAAATAATAATAGAGCAAATGCCCAGTAGCAGCCCTAGGGGATTAGTTCAGGTTCTGTCGATGGTTTTATTATCTGCTCTGTCATCTGAGTACTTTCTAACTTGGCTGCTAAATCTGCTGTGGGCTGGGACTTGGCACAGAGCAGCCTTGGCCCCCGGAGTGCTGGCGTTCCTCTAAATGAAATGTCACCGTGCTTGGCTCGGCTCTCCTCTGAGGAAGGTGAGGCCAAGCTCTCGGTGGTGGCACTCTGCTCTCCAGGAATGGCGCTGCTCTGCGGGCTTCAGTCCCATCGGGGAGCAGCAGTGGTGGGCTGGGAGGGCAGAGCTCCACATAAAGCTGGGGACTGCTGGTTCCTGAGGGACACGGGCTGGGCTGGCAGGTGCCTCCTGCTCTGCCCTGTGCAAGCAGCGAAGCTGCTGCTCCTGGAGGAACCTGCACAGCCTCTGCTCCTGGCCTTGCTGCCAGCAAGGACCTGTGTGGGATCCTGGGGGAAGAGAGAGCCTGCCTGGATTTCACATTGTTTGAGCCTGAGCCCAGCCTGCTGCCGTGTCACCTTCATCTCCTGCTGCTGAGTGACTGCAGAGGTTGCTGGGGCACAGCTGCCTTGGCCAGTACCCCTAGAAGTGGGAAATACAAAGTTACTGAAGAGCACAGAGTTAGTGCAGGAGTCCAGGGCTGCTCAGACTCCTGGCCCATCAAATCCACCAACATGCTCCAGAAGAAGGTCCCCCCAGCTTGCAGTCTGCCACCAGAGAGGTGATTTCTTCCTCATGCCAGGCTAATGCTCTGCCCTGGGGGTGCCAGTCCTTCTCTCTTGGTTGGAGTAACTCCAGGTGATACTCCTGGAGGTATGTTTTGTTCAGGAATACCTTGTGTTTGTGTGTTTGACCATGTGGGGCTCGGAGTTTCTTTCAGATTGATGTGTTTGACTCAGTCTTTGCAGAGATGGTGGCTGCATTGGTTGGGCTGGAAATGGACAAATGATTTCCCAACTTTTCAAACAGCAGTTCTGTCATCCCAAATAGCTGCTCTTTTGGGTTCCTCCCCTGGTGTCAAGGCTTCTGAAGGTTATTCTGCTGCCTCTGAGGTGAAGGCAGTTCTACACGATGTAAGTTGGCAGCAGTGCACCCTGCTCCTGTCCCGGCTGGGGCACAAGTGAATGCAGGACAGCTGAGGTGGCACTGCCGGGCTGGCAGAGCCCGTGCCCTCGGCCACTCTCTGCCGTCTCTCGCAGAGAGCTGTGCCACTCCATCACTGCTCTGACTGACTGCTCCGAGCCTGCTGCACAAAGGGATGTTCCCCTAATGTCTGACAGCAGCTAATTTCCTGTCTGGGCACCTTTTGCTGTCAGGTGATGAATGAGAAAGGGCCAAGGGGCTGAGCCGGGAAAAGAGATTCACACTCCAGGAGACAGAGCACAGGAGTTCCTGGAGCTGTGCTGGTCTGTGGGACAGCCCAGGAGCAGGAGTGTGCTGCACCCCGGCTCTTTGTGCTCCAACAGCGAGTCACAACAGCAGCAGCTGAGAGGGGACGGAATCCAGGGCTGAGATTCATTTTAAAGCCGGGCTGTAGGGCAAGTTGCAGAAGGACTTGTGTTCTTTGAGGCAAGGCCTGTAGAGCTCCTTCACTTTTATATTAATGCCTAAAGAAAGAAAGAGAAAACTGAGAGCAGAATAAAGGCTGTGTCTGGTGTCCACTGTAAAACTGGAGAACAAAAGATCTGCAGTCCTCGGGGCTGTGCACGCGCAGACACCGAATTCCTGCCTTGCTTTCGGCTCCCCTGGGAAATCCAAGTCCGTGCATTTGCCGGGAAGCTCTGTCGCCGTGGAGAAGTGGTGGGCACCCTCCCAGCTCCCAGCATAACCCGTCGGGGTCCTGCAGTTCCCTCTGAACTCAGCAGGTTCCGCTCTGGAAGCAGGACACTGCCTTCCCCACAGCCCCTGCCCGCCTCGCTCCGGGCTCAGGCAGCTCCCGCAGGAAGGGATTGATTTGCACTCGCGTTTGGCTGTTTCAATCCTGCACTCAGTGGTGGGGTAATTTTAGGCATGTTTATCTTCTGCTCTGGGAGAGACTCAAGACACATGTAAGTAGTTACTCTGCAGCGGGTTTGTTGTGTTTGTGCTTCCACGGCAGCACACACGCACACCCTGCAGTGTGGCAGGGCTTGGGGTGCAGCTGGAGCGGGGAGGGACAGCAGGGAAGCAATTTGGGGAGGATCCCCCTCTCCAGGTCATGCTGCACTTGCTTCTCCCACACTTACCCTGCCCTGGCACCATAACTTGAGGGGCTCTGCAGGAGAAGGGATGCACTGTGTAGGAGTTGTTTGAAAAGGATTTTTGGTGGAAAGCTGTCCTGCAGGGACGCTGATCCTACTTCTTCTTACTAAGTAGCTCTGTCCTACTAATCCCAAATATACAGACGGGTAAATGAAGGGTTTGTGGGTGTTCTTGCACAGTTCTTGCACATCACTGAAGTGAATGGAAGCACAGCTGAGCCTGCACATAGCTGCCCAGCAAAATGAGAAGCAGAGTACTTCGGGGGTTCACCAAGGGCCACAGACACGTTTTCAGATGTTCACTGAGATCCTGGTGCAGATAGAGGAGTCCCAACAAGGACAGGCAGGTGACCAGACTTCCTCCTCTTGGTGGATTTGGGCAGGAGAGAGGCACTGGTAACTTATGGCTCCCCTTAGCTTGGATGTAACTGCACAAAGAACAAAACATCTCAACCCCCTTTCTTCCCCTGCCAGTAGTGTGCCGCATCCTAGAGCAGTTTCTTCATTTCAAGGGGATTTCTAGGTCATCAGATTAAGGGCTCTTGAAACCTTTTGCTATGTCAGCATCCTGGGGCTTGTTTGCTCTGCAAGTACTCCTGTTTCTGGCAAACTGTTGCTTGGGTGACACCAGCAGCTTCGTTGTGGTGTTGTTGATGGAATAGTCTCACAAACTGTCACATAATTAAAATGTCTGATAATAAAAATAGTCCCACAGTGTTCTTTTGCTTTCTCTCGTTACACCAAAGCCTGGTTCTTTTCATTCTGTATGTGGGCATAAACATTTGCAGTCCATAATGTTTCATGTTCCACGTTGCTTAGGAAAAATAAACATTTTCCTTTTTCATTGCCAAAAACAACTACCACCAAGTAATCAGGAAACAAACTGTCAGGCCCCAGGAGGTAGTGCTGGATGGTGCCATGGGGTGTGGGAAGAGAGTGGAGAGGAAAATCCAAGAGTGTGTGCATGGCCAGGCACTGCAGCAGCTCCTGTTTGGCCTCAGCCTTTGTGCTCTCCCTGGCTGTGCCTGCAGTGGGACCAGGCTGCAGCCCACCATGCAGGAGCCAGTCCTCCAGGAGCATTTTGTGTGAGCAAAGAATTCATACCTGGGTTGGGAGACTCTGCCTTGTCCTGAGGGAGGCAGGATCAATAAATCTGGTGGCTTTGCCTGGGCACTGTTTCCACTAACAGTGCCTTGACCAGGAGCACATTTAGCTCAGGTTAGACCAGACCACAATCAAGGTTCTGCCATGAAATTTCACCTGCAGCATCAGCACCTTCTGAGCCCAGTGTGCTCCTGAACACAACCTGACTAGAATGAAGCTGGTTCCAGTTTTGCCATTAGCTGTCAGCTGTGGCTGCACTTTCAAATCCAACCCCTGCAAATCCATGCTGGGCTGAGAGGCAGGCTGGACAAAAAGCTGTCTGTGCATCAGGAGAACAATGCTGATCTCAGGCAGGAACATTGCTGTTCAGGGGGTACAGAGCCCATGGGGGACGTAGCCACCCCACAGAGCACAAAAATGGGGTGACAGTACTGTCTGGCATGAGAACTGCAAGAGAAAGCATCTCTGCTGTCCTTACCCCACTGAAATAAGGGCAGGAGTGCACTGAGATGTGGGCTTGTAAGGTAGGAGGAGGATAATGATGCCAGCCAGAGAGGCAGCAAACACTCTGAGTAACAAAAGCAGAAATCAGAATCAGAGGCAATGGAAAAGCAGGAGCAGAAGAGACAGGGAAATGGAGAAAAAGTCCATGAGCTCATTCCCCAACTTAAGAGGAAACAGCCTCAGTGACAGGGGAAGCATCCAAGACTGATGGGATTCAGGCTCTAACTTGTCCAGTCGCTCCTGCCTGACAGGGAGAGGGGTCTCCTTTCATGTCCAGGCCACAGAATCAGGTAATTAGGTACACGATAGAGGACACAATTTTAAGTCCAGGGCAGGCAGAGGAGGATGGACCCAGGCACAGAGAGCTGTGGGTTTGTCAGCACCAGGCACCAGCCTCACTGCTGTGCTCATCCAGACACGGTGCTGCTGATACTCCACTGCAGCTGGGCTGCTCCAGCTGCTGCTCCTCCCGGGAGCTCTGCAGGGTGACTGCTGCCCAACACAATGAGGTTAAAGATGCTCCTGGCTCCTTGGGATGGCTAGAACACTTCCTGGGAAGATTGGCTGGTGTTCATCTGGCTCCAGCAGACCCAGAGGTGATGGCTGTTGTATCACAGCACTTGAAGGCTGATAAAGCTGTGAGGAACTGAGTGGGCAGCCTGTACCTCCGCCGTGGTTTCTGCTGTCCCATGGGATCTGGCCATTCCCTCCTGCCCCGCCTCAGCCTTTCAGTCACAAGGCTGCAGGAAGAGGCATTTTCTTTGTGAGGAGCTGTAGCCAGCCTGCAGCACAGCCCTCTTTGCATACAGCTTTGCTCCTCTGCTGCCCTCACTGCCCTCAGCCCTTGGTTTCAGGCCTGGAATCCTCTCTGTGCTCGTGATCACCCTCTATTGCAGAGCCCTGGCCTCTTCCTTGGCTACAAACCAGCTGTTGCCATGCCCAGCTGAACCCACCCCAGCTGTGGGTTATGCAGGAAGGGCAGTGCAAGTGGCTGCACACACTCAGCCAGAGCCTCAGATCTGTTTTGCACTCTGCTGGGACAAACCCTGTCCTGGGTTGCAGGGATTTTCCTTTGCTTTTGTGTTCAGGAATCAGGAATCAGCTTCCCCTCTGCTGGTGGGATGGGACAAGTGGGGATGCCCTGATAGGTACCCAGCAGGCAGTGCCCTCCTCACCCTCCTCTCACAGGTCTGTAGCAGCTTCAGCAGCAGCAGGGCCCTAAGTGAACCCGAAGCAATACAGGGTGTGGTGCCACAGCTCAGGGAACAAAGCAGGATCTCCCCACGAGAGGCTGGGCTCAGCACTGGCTGGGAAGGATGCAACCTTAAGCGAGCAGACACAATATCTAATCCCTGGGAAGTGCCTGCAGCAAGGTGTGTCCAGCCAAGGAGACCAAGATCTCCAGCCTGTGTGTCCCCTGAGCATTGTTTAGCAAGTGGTTTGTGCCTGTCACATTTCCCCTCGCCAGCTGAGCCTGCAGTGGCATTTTCCAGCCCTTTCCTGCCATGGTCCTAATGTCGGTGCAGTGACGACAGGGAGAGAGTCACTGTTTGTCCAGGGGCACAGGCAGGGCAGCAGGGCAGGTCTGGCCTCCTGCCCCACCCAGAGCCACTCACAGACCTTTCCAGGACCGGGTCTGCAAAGGGCAGGAGGGACAGGGAGGGTCCTGGTATTGCAAAGAAAGGTTTAGAAAACTGGGATTCAGAACAGTGGCCTTGAGCTAACCAAGGAGGGGAGAGAAAAGCTGCCTCTGGTCTGCCTCTGAACATCGGATTCCTCGAGGCAAGAAGGAAACAGGCAGCTTCTCCTCCCTCTGCTCCTGGTCAGAGGAGAGTGATAATCTCCAGTTTATGCCATTGGCCCAGCCTGTAAGGCAACTGGCCTGCCCAGGAGGGCAATGTGCAGAGCCTCATCAAGACAAAAATCCAGGGGTGAGGCATCTGGGTCAGCCTCAGCCCACTCACCTACCCCAGCAACTCCTGAGAGTTTCCCAATGCTCCTACTCCTGCACCTGCTGGCCTTGGAAAGCCAGATGCGTTGATCACCCCAAGTCCTCGCTGTCAGGACCTGGCAGTGGGTGCTCCTGAGTGCCCCCAGGAGCCTGAGCAGGCTCCAGGCTGTGCTTTGGTGACACGGCTGCCATTATGTGCTTTGGTGTCATCAGGGCTGAGAGCAAGGTGTTGGCCAGAACACGAACTTTGTCAGCTTCTCCTGCCAGCTGCCCACTGCAGGCAGTAGGTGCCAGCCCAGGCAGGGTGCCAGGTGGCTCTCAGAGAGCTCCTCTTTGAAAGACAGGTACCTCCAGCCTGGCAGGGCTCCAGTGCTCAGTGCTCAGCCTCCTCTGGGACTGCTCCTCCTCCCCCTAAAGCACTGAAGGGATGCTCGGTGCCACAGCTGGTGGCTTGGACAGGTTTTTCTGTCCAGGATGTGAAAAGGCTTTCTCTCTTTGCATGTGCTGCTGGTGCAGTTCCTGTGGTGTGTGAAAGTGCACTGGGACACCAGGATTGTATCGATGGTTCTGAGGCAAAGGCTGGCAGGTGCCAAGGGTGTCTGTCTGTCTGAGGAGCACCAGCCAGCAGGCTAGAGCAGTGACACACACACAGAAATCCTGAAGTGATGTGTGGACACCCAAACTGCACCTTGTGTGACCTGCCTGGCTCCCCTGTCCATCTGTGCCTCGCTCAGAGCACGGGGCCATGCAGGGCCAGAGCTCAGTGGTGGAATTAATGCCAAGTCCTTCACACTTCATTCCAGCCCGCATGAATGGGCTCATTGTGGGGAGCAGAGTGGTGGCAGCAAGCGGATTACACGGCATCATGGCAGCTCTGGCACTGTGCCATCCTGACCTCCAGGATGCCAGGGCAGCCAGGAAAGCTGGCCTGGAAGAAGGCAGCTCTTTGCAGGGGAAGAAAGAGCCTGCCTAAAGCCCAGGTGCTCCCTGGGGAGCCCTGTGGGACAGAGCCTGCCTGTCCAGGTACAGATGCACCACTGCTGCATCTCAGCTCCTCCCACTGCTCAAACACCTTTGTGCATTTCCTACACAAAATGAGGTAAAAAATATCTGTATTGGGCCCTCTGAAGCACAGTGAGGTGGACCAAGCATCTCTCACCCCACATGCCTCACAGAAGGTTGGAGGTGACACCTAGGTCGTGTTTCATGGTGGCAATATAGTCCTGTTGTCACATGGGAAACTGGTGGAAATCAGCTAATTAGCATTAATTAATGTTGTCAAGAGAAACCTTGCTTTTCCAACGAAGTGTGGGAGAGCTCAGGAGATGTGATGCCAAGCAGAATCACAGGTACAGTGAGGCAAGGGGATATGGTGCAGTCCTTCCCTCAGGCAGTGATGGGGCTGCAGGGACATTCAGTGCTGCTCTCTGCCCCGCCATGTCCCTGTGTCCTGCTCTGCCATGCTGAGACCTGCCCACGGTGCCAGGGCAGCAAGAGGACACCATGGAAGTGACAACAGGGAGCACAAGTGCTTGCTGGGCTAAAGACTTCCTCCCATTAATGTCACCTCTACCCGGGGCAAGGAGGGAATAAAGGATGTAGGGCAAAGGGGGAGAATTTATTCCCTAGTGATTTGTTTTATACTTGAAGGGTCTGGTTCTCATCCACAGCCTGCAAAAGTATTTCCTGCCGGCCAGCTGCCAAGGAAATGTGGACCAAAAATAGCTGAGTGCTTAGTGGGTGCCATGGCATGACACAGTGCCTCCCAGGTGTGAGCCAGCAGGGCCCAGGGAACACGGAATGTTTGTGGGGAGCAGCTTGTGCCCTGCAGTGGGGAACAGCCCTGGGCAGAAGTGGTGGACAGCACTGCTGGGGGCAGCTCTCCACCACCCTGCAACAAGAAGCGTCTTCATGGAAACCGTCGTGGTTTTGCTTTTGCCTTTCAGGACGTGTCTCGAAAGCATCACCCCTGGAAGGAGCAGGCTCCGTGGCTGTCTGCGCTGGTGAACGCTGTGGGCACTGCCAAGGGGGTGCCCGGGGGTGCAGGGGCTGGCTGGAACCCCCCTCGCTGCGGCGTGCCCGACCTGCCGCTGCTGCCGGACGGCCAGAGCGGGCGGAACCGCCAGAAACGCTTCGTGCTCTCCGGGGGACGCTGGGACAAGACCAACCTCACCTACAAGTAAGGCAGGCCTGCGATGGCAGCCAGGCTGGTTTGCTGCCTCCCCAGAGGCTCGGTCTCATGCTGCCTGGGGCTGTGATGTGGCCCTGAGAGCTGCAGGAGCCGTGTGCTGAACCACAGCTTGTCCCCACCCGGCACCTCCACATGCCCTCAGGAGCCCCCCACAAACACAGCTGCCCTCCACCCCTGCCCACGCAGCCCTGCCCAGCCCCACCCCAGCAGCCCTGGGCACACACAGTCACTGCCCTCTGTGTGCTGAGCTGAGCCTGCACCCCCAGCACTCTGCTCCCCCCACAGCCACCCGCGGGGGGCTCACCTCGCCGTTTGTTTTTAAAAGATCTTTTTATTCAGCTGTTATTGATGGTCCCATAAACACCACTTCAGTGTAAAGTTTTGCCCAAATCACCCCACACATTCTCAGTTGTGAATCTACTCTACAGACTGGTGGGAGGGTTGTGCTGCCTCCCCAGCTGCCCTCAGGGCTATGAGTGGAGAAGTGAGCACAGTCATATGGACCTTGACAGCATGTAAATCATATTTTGCTTAATCCAATACAGGACACAGTTCCTCACACCATCAGGAGGCTGCAGATAACAGAAGGCTTATTTTTTTTTTCTTTTTGGTCAATAGTGTTAAAGAAAGAAACACAGCAGAGATTTATATACAGCAACACTGTCGGTGGAAGGGAAAGAAACTTCCCTCTGTGGCAGACCTTTCAGTCTACTCTTGTTACTGGAGGAAGTGGGAGCAACTGATGAGTGAACCCAAGTTTCCAGGGGCAAAAGCAGAGTTGAGGAGAAAAATCACATCACACCACTCTCAGGAATCTTTGTGGTGGTGGCCTTGCAGGGGATAGACCTGGGGAGTGCTGTGGCACTTCAGAACAACACAGAATCTGCAAAACTCTCCAGGGAACTCACCTGTGGCACACCAGCCAGAGGGTTTCAACACTGATGGGATTTATCTGCTGCTCATGTTCCTTGGTAAAGGGTGCTGGAGTAGTGCATGTATGGATGGGAGATGTTCTGGTGCTGAGAATGGTGAACCTCATGATGCTGATTGTAAAACTGGTGTCTTTGTGACAGCCCTGTCCATGGGAGACCAGCTGATGCTCTCCTCATCCAGTGTCTGTTGCCTTCCAGAATTATCAGGTTCCCATGGCAACTTGTAAAAGCTAAAGTGAGAAGGACCATTGAGGAAGCTTTGAAGGTCTGGAGTGATGTGACCCCGCTGACCTTCACGGAGGTGCAGGAGGGACGGGCTGACATTGTCATCGATTTCACAAGGTGAGCAGGGTGGGCAGCACGCCCTCCTCCCTGCCAGAGGAGCAGAGACCTGCCAGCACACAGCTCAGGCACTTCAATGGAGGCTCATATTTCTGCTTTCAGACACTGGGATCGTTTTAGTTCTGTCAGTCGTGGGCTGCTTGGTGTGGGTGCAGCTGTTCCACACTGGCTGTGCACAGCACCATTACTGATCATTCATTAATTTTCCTGGTACATTTACATTTCTCTGACCACAGGCTGTTTTCTTAAGCGTTTGTTTTGACGTTCTATCTTCAGGTCCTCCATCCTGTCCCCTGACTGAACAATGTAACTGTCTGCCCAAAGACAAATATAGTTTCTTGGTTAAGTGAATCTTGGCTCCTGGCCTGAAATTCCCTTTTGGCAAAATACGCACTGGGGCAAAGACTTCCCTGAGCTGCATGTTTGCACAGAGCTAATGAGGGCAGTGGAGACTGTCCAAGCAGTGATGTGATTTGCATGCTGTGTATTTGTCTCCCTCAGCTCTCTCAAGTGGCCACATCTCTCATGGTTTTCTTCATTACTCATCAGTGTCTTGGCTTGAGTGAGGACCTGAGAGTTTGACTGGGTTCAATGACAGCTGCCCCTCTGCAGCCCCCCACCACTCAGGGATATCAGCTCAATCTTGGCTTAGGCAGTCACCTCCTTAATTCTTTAGGCTCCACAGTCAGCTCTGGGTTGGAAGCTGAAGAGGGGAAGAGGAGAAACATCCCTGAGAAAACATACAAACTCTGCAGGGCTTGGTGTGACTGAGATCTGCTTCCTCAGTGCTTGGTGTGATCAAGCTGCTTCCTCAGGGCTCTGATGCAGAATTTGGCTTGTGGCAATTGGAGTAGCTCTGAGCAGTTGATCTAGAGCAGTGGGATGAACTTAGGATGGGAATGGGAGCTGCTGTCCCCTCTCAGTGGTTCCCACCTTTGGCTGTATGATGCTGGAGCTCCATGCTCCTTTGTCTGAGGTGCCACGTGTGTTCCCTGCAGGTACTGGCATGGAGACAACTTGCCTTTCGACGGGCCTGGAGGGATCCTGGCACACGCCTTTTTCCCCAAAACACACCGGGAGGGAGATGTGCATTTTGACTATGACGAGACCTGGACAATTGGGAACAACCTGGGTATGGTACTGTTTGTTACAAGGGATCTGTGGGTGCTCCAGGATGCTTGTCAGTGAACTTGGAAATGATTCCCTGTGGTGTGAACAGGGACCCTGTAAAACTGAGAGGCAACAACTACTTTTGTGGTGAGCATTGTCATCTCCCACCACACAGAAGCCTGCTTTTAGCTTTCAGGTCTTTTTATCTTTCAGCCACGGCAGAGCTGCTGGCGTCCAGCTTCCCCATGGACTTCCCCATGGACTCCTCCTGTGTGGGAGGAGCAAGAGATGGCTCCTCTGCCCAGCCATGTGCCCTGCCACTTGGGAATTGCACCTGGCCTTGGCAGGAGTCATTAGAAATGAAACAAGGAAAGGATGAAGGAAAACTGAGGCTCAAGCTCTGTGTGACACCAGAGAACAGTCTCCAAAGAACAGTCTCAGTCCCAGTCCCTGCACTCATTGTTCACCATCTGCCCTCAAACAAGCCCATAAAGGGAAACCACCCAGGCTCCAGCTCTGTCCCTGTGGCCTGGGAATGGTCTGACCATAAACAACACCACATCCAGTCAAGACTCTTTTTTAAGTTTTTGCTAATAATAGATCCAAGCTGGTAGCTCTTTGCTTGGGCACTCAGGGTCTGGTGTCACAGTATCTATCTCATGAGATACTGCAGTACTGCCTGGGACCAGCTGGAGCAGTGCCCGGAGCAGCAGCTTCTGGAAAACTCACCAAAATTAACCCAGGTCAGCTCCTCCTCCTCCTTCCCAGTTTGTCCACATGGACAAATAAATAATCACGAAGCCCAAGTTAACCCCAGGCCTCTCTAGGGATTCCCAAAAACGTTGGCCATGTCAGTGGGGTCCCCCAAAGCCTGTGTCAGAGCCAGCTGTGGGCCAGTTTGACTGCTTGGGGCATAGCACTGCTGTGTCTGCAACCCTGCTCATGTTGCCCCAAAACAAGAGTCACAGAGCACAGGAGCTCTTTGCAGAAGTTTCTGCTCCTGGGGGAGGGCTCTGTTGCTTTTCCCCCTCTGTTGGTGTTACCTGTGTTGTTGAAGAATTTCCTGAGTTCTGCCATAAAACAGTGTTGGGGCAAACCAGAAACCAAAAGTGGACACCAGTTCCCATCAGAATCCAGCTCCATTCCATAGCATTCCCCCTTTCCCCCCCATATCACCCATAAATAACTGTTGTAAAAGCTCTTTGGAGCTAATTGCCATTTAATATGCTGAAAAGAGCTTTATGAGATAAACATGGATAAATCTTTGACTCAGCTCTCAGTGGGACAGGGAAATCCTTAGCCTCATTTTACTGATGGGAGAGCAGAAGTGTGCCCCGGGGTCACTCCAAAGCTGTGCAGGAAGCAGGGCCCCACGTGGAGGAGCATCCATGGGGGACACAGGGATGCTGCCCAGCACAGCCTGTGCTGCTGTGCACCTCCCCTGGAGAATCTGACAGCACAGCTGATCTGCCAGCACTGGAAAGCAGCAAGTGAGCAGCCTGCCAAACTAAACACAAGTGTCTGAAAGTTTGTAATAAATCACTGGCATAGAAATCCTGACCTAGATGTGTTGATTTAATCAGGTCAGTGCTGTGCAAATTCATCATTTCCAGGTAAAGCTGGCCAGTGGAGGAAGGCCAGGGCTCACTTTCCCCTCCACCCTTCCCAAGTGTTCCTCCCTACTGTATTCTGCCTGGTCCTGCTGCTGAGAAGTGACCTGCTTCCCTGGAGCCTGACCTACTCCTTTGGAGCCAGCAGGGAAATCCTGCTTGGAGCATCAAGGCTGGCTGACACATCCCTGCTCTTCTCATCACTTGGGCTGCAGCTTGGAGGATTTCTGGCTGAAGGGAAGTGAATGAATATGCTGGGACTTGTCAACAAACAGCCTCCACTCATAGTGAAATTTATCAGCTTTAAAAAGGACCCATTGCAAGCTAAACAAAACCTGCCAAACAATACAAGTTTGTGTACTGAAATCCCCTTTTCCCTCTCTCCTTTTGTAGATGCTCCAAGGTCACGTATTCCTAAAACATGGTGTCCCATAAATCTGTTTAAGTCTGGTAAAGAAGTCTCAGGCCTTGACATTAGATAATCTTTTATGGATTTATTTCTAAATGACACCTTCTTGACACAGTCCCCAGACAAGCAATAAATGAGCTCCCTCTGCTGTCTGTGTGACAGCAGCCTTTGGCAAGTGTTGATCCCAGAGTTCTCTCACCGACACCAGTACCTTCCACAGTGATGTGATCTAACTGGGACTTGCTACACTTCAGCTCTAGCCAACAACTGCTTCAAGGCTGGGTTTCAACCTTACCACCCCACCTCCTACACCTCTGGTCTGGATTTCCTTCTCTGTGCAAATTTCTCCTTTCCAAAAGTGCATGGAAAATCCTTTTCTTCCTGGTAGCTGATTCTGACAACAGAATTGCAAGTTACCAACATGTCCAGGTTAATACCCAAGTGTATGAATTGACTCATGGTGCTTCTGAACCAGTGAACCCCTTCATTATACCCTCTGACTCCTTAAAAAAAAACCCCACAAATATGTTTCGGAGCTACACAGGAGATATATGGGAACAACATAGTTGGAGGTAGATTTCTCTTTCTTTTTGGACTCCTACAACATATGTCAGTGTCTGGTAACTGGTCGGAACAGCCCAGGAGGCCAAAGCATGTGAGTAGACAAAAGCATCTTCCACCTTTTCCCTTTGTAGGCACTGACCTCCTGCAAGTGGCTGCTCATGAGTTTGGCCACGTGCTGGGCCTGCAGCACACGGCTGTCTCCAAGTCCCTGATGTCTCCTTTCTACATCTTCCGCTACCCCCTCAGCCTGAGTGAGGATGACAAGCAAGGGATCCAGTATTTATACGGGAAACCCTCACGGGATCCTGACCCAACCCCGACCCCCACTCAGCCAGCAGAGCTGCCCCAGCCAGGCCTCGAAACAAACGAGATCACCAATGTGGAGGTGAGTGAATGGCTGCTCTGTGCCCTCCCCTGGCACCAGGAGGCCGGCAGCAGCCTGGGTTTGTGTCTGCCCCTTCCACCAACACTGCTGAGCCCACCCCATGGCTGGCACTGGGATGTGCAGGGAGGGGTCTCTGGCAGCTCATGCCCAGCCCAAACTGGGCAGCAGCCTGGCCGCAGGGCCTGGGCTCAGGGAGCTCCTGGGTGCACGCCCTGACCCGCTGTGCTTTGGCAGGCTGTGCAGCCCGACGCCTGCCACACGGCTTTCGATGCTGCAGCCACCATCCGAGGGGAGCTGTTCTTCTTCAGGTCCCGCTACGTGTGGCGGCTCCGGGCTGGAAAGCTGCAGGACGGGTACCCAGCCCTGGCCTCTCGCCACTGGCAGGGCATCCCCAGCTCTGTCGATGCCACCTTCGAGGACCCTCTGGGCAACATCTGGTTTTTCCAAGGTAAGAGCTGGACTATGATCAGATGGCTCAGAAATGCATCTCAGTTACTTAGGGGTAGTCAGGACTCACCAGGTTCCTGGGGGAATAAATCTGGAAATCCTCAGCAATCCAGTAATTCTTGTTATTTGTTTCCTTATCTATTAAAACTTTTTATCAGTATTGAGGACAAAAGAGAGAACAAGGGTTCACTTTTGTTTTAAACACAGCCACAATATCCGATTCTCCTTCCCTGGAACACAAACACTTGCAATGAGGAGAAAGAAGGAAACGTTTGCTCTGTCTCTCCAGCTGTCATGGGAAGCACTGTGCTAGAAACTTCCCCGGTTGTGCCTGTGTCCCCAGGGCCCTGCTCAGAAGGTGGACAGCATTTTCTCTGCTCCTCAGAGACCTGGATGTGGAACTTCCCTAGTATCCCATGACTTTGAGCCTACAGGGAGCCTGGGTGCTGAGCCAGGCAGCCTCCAGCAACCAGAAAGATTAAAACCAAAACCACCTGCTGGCCATCTCTGGGGTCCAAGGCCAGCAACAAACCCCATTTCAGGTTCACTGTTTTCTTTAATGCTCTCCCCAAGTGTAGGTTTAACAGGAGGGATGCAGAATGACATGGGAGCCCATTGTGGGTGTGCACACCCTCTCTGCACTCCATGAGACCAAGTATCAAAATCACACCATGGCTCTGCAGGCAGAGCTCCTGCATAAACACATTTCTGAGCACCTGATCTGCACACAAGGATTTACAGTGCTAAAATTGGCAGGCTCCTACAGTGAGTTAAAATGAGATAAGGGGAAGGCATTACATGCCGTAGGCTAATTACAGAGATTCCCATTTTAATCTAATCTGGAACTGTGCTTCCAGTCTCTATATCAACTTGGCAAATTCTTCGTGGTTTCTGCATCTTGCTCCTTTCCAGCCACATGCCCCCTTTGTGCCTGTGCATGCCCACATGATTCCCACGTGCTGAGGTTGCAGGGCAGAGGCTGCTCCCTCCAGCCAAGTCCTCTGTAACTTCCACAAATAGAGAAAAATGCTGCTGAAATGGACCTTCCTCTCCCACACCACCACCCAGGCTGAACTGAGGTGGGATGTCAATGCATTGACAGTGTTTTGGACACACAACAGTGGCAGTGTCCATTACACTTGGTGGTGTTTTTGCTTCTCAGGCACAGCTTCCCGTGGGAGCTCTGCCAAGGCACCAGCTCCAGTTGCACATTTCATTGCCAAATTATCAGAGTTTTTGACCCCTTTGTCTCCCTTTTCTGTCTCCTCAATAGATTCTCAATACTGGATTTATGATGGTGAGAGACGGGTGTCCGGTCCCACGCCAATCGTGGAGCTGGGCCTCCCTGCATCCCCTGTGCAGGCAGCTCTGGTGTGGGGGGCTGAGAAGAACAAGATCTACATCTTCAGTGGAGGCAACTACTGGCGCTTCAGCCCCCACAGGCGCCAGGTGGACAACATCTACCCCCGGGCTATGGCTGACTGGCGCGGCGTCCCGCCGCAGATCGACGCGGCTTTTCAGGATGAGTTTGGTCAGTGCAGCACGAGCATGGCCTGCTCTGGCTGACACCACTGCCCAGCTGGAAGAGCTGGGCAGATTTAGACAGGTGGTGGTAGTGGACATTTCCCAACCATAACACATCATACAGTGTAAAGGGGCAGTTCCCTCCAGTGGGTAGAGAACTGAGAAGTTTCATTCTCATTAATTGCAGCAACTGATATGTAAGTATGATAGAGAGAAGTCAAATATCTGACCAAGGAATGGTCACAGAGTCCTGCCCATCTCTTACTGCTCCTGCCAAAGGAAGTGATGAGAAGATAACAGAAACACAGCCCACACTTCAGCCTGGGGAGCTGAACAAAGAAAAGGCTGCTTTTGGTATTGACCAGTCCTCCCCAGTGTGCCCCATGCTGAAAACAGTACAGCAGTGCCACAGAAACAGTGGGGACAGCCAGGGTGCTTGAGGTGACAGGTGTGGTGAGTGCCTCCCTCCTCACTAAGGATGAAGTGAAACAACTCCCCACTGCTTCCAGAATCTAAATTCCAGGGCAGCTTGCCCACAGGAACAGATGCTCTGAGCAGGTCTTCACGAGTTGCCTGTCCCTGTCCCTGACATCCTCTGCCCTCACAGGGCTGGGTGACTACAAGCATACAGCATATTTAAACCCACCAGGAAAATAAAATCCATCCTGTTTTACTGTCCAAAAAGTAAAACTAGATTTTTTTATTGAAACCAAAATAGTGTGAAAGAAAAGTGAATGCCACAGGGCTGGGTTCAAGTAAAACCTCCTGCCTCTTCCAGATCTCTTTCAGTACTGCATGCATTGCAGAGTGACAGCTGAACAAAATGCTGGGAAAGAGCTCTGAGCCACATGAATGCTTTCTCTTCTAAACCTTCTTCTCTCACCCACAGGTTTTGCCTATTTCCTGAGAGGCCAAGATTATTGGAAGTTTGATCCAGTCCAGGTGAAAGTGCTGGAGGGCTACCCACGCCAGATCAGCCAGGACTTCTTCAGCTGCACACCCTCCTCCAACTCCTTCAGATGAGGGGGTGCCTGTGTCCTGCACGCTCCCCTGTCATCTCCCTTTACCTCCAGCAGCCACGCAGAGGGCTCTCCCTGCCATTCCCGGCTTCCTTCCAGGCTCAGCATCTGACACACCAGGTGTCTGTCACAAGTGACAAAGTTTGCTCCTCTCCAGTTCCAGCAGCCCCAGCTTCAGTTGCTATCAATGTAAAAGCAGCTGCCATGTTCTTTACAGGCAAGGGCAGCCACTCTCGTCTAGCAATAGCATCCCAAAGGCCATCAGGCCAGCCTGGAATGAGATCATGCTCTCATAATTAATCTGAACCCTATCCTGCAGAACTGATGCAATGGCATTTCCTATGTTTACATAACTCAGTACGGCAACCCTTTGCTGCTGCAGACGCTGGCCAAGGAGGAATGATCCCGCAGCCCGGGGCTTTGAAGGACACCGATCCTACCTGCAGAGGAGGAGAACTGCGACGTGCGGCTGCAGCCGTGGTGACTGCCAGGGCCCTGCCGCAGCCCCATCCCGGCCTGATGTTGTATCCCTAGTACGCGTTAGAATTTTGTACCGATCTGTGTGTAGACAAGGGGCCCCTTCCCTCCCTCCCTCCCTGGTGTCGGGTGCCAGTGCTGGACACTGCCCCGCGCCCATCCCGCCGAGGTTCCCATCCCGGGATGCTCAGATGCACTGATCGCTCTCGTTCCTCCGCTCCCGGCCCGGGCTGGCACCGCACACCCGCCGTGCCTGCTCAGCCTTACCCCAAACACCCCCGAGCTGGGAACAGTCCCGTCCCGTCCCGTCCCGTCCCGTCCCTTCCTTTCCCTTCCCGTCCCGGGTGCGCGGCCGCAGACACGGCTCTGGGGGTGCTGCCACGGCCGGAGCCGCGGGCGCGGAGCACGCCGCGCTCACTCTGTGTGTATTTGTGTATTTATGTACCGCCCCGCCACAATAAAATCCGCCTCTTTTCTACGAGCCCGGTGCCGGCCGTGCCTCCTTCGCCCCGCCCGCCGCATGCGCTCCGCGGGCCCGCACTAGGCCGCGCTGCCGCCCTTGTCGCCGCCGCCGCCGGGCCGCGCTCAAACCCCCGCCCCGCTCCGCTCCGCTCCCCGCCGCGATGATGATGATGGCGCTGAGCAAGACCTTCGGGCAGAAGCCCGTCAAGTTCCAGCTGGAGGAAGACGGCGAGTTCTACATGATCGGCTCCGAGGTGCGGCCCGGGCGGGAGCCGGGCCCGGGCCGGGGGATGCGGGGGCCGGGCCGGGGGATCCGGGGGCTGCGCTCAGGGCGGGCGAGGGGCGGAGGAGAAGCCTGGCGAGGGGGGAGCGGCCTGTCCGGCCCCGCGGGTCCCTCTGCCCCCGGTGGGCGCTGCCCGAGGGCCTCAGCCGTGCTGGGGGCACGGGGGGATCCAGCGCTCCGTGAGGGCGGCCCATGGGACCCGCACGGGTACGTGGGCACCGGATCCTCGCCCGGTCGCAGCCTGGGAATCACCGATCACTCGGAATTTCTGTACATTGTTGTTGAGGGGTTCGGGTTATTTCACGTGCTGCGAGGCAATGAATCCCACACCTGGGCCTTTGGACTCAGGAGCAGCACCGAAATCATCGAGTGCGGCTCCTTCTGCCTTGGGCAGAGTCTGGTCAGCAAACACCGCGGGCAGGATTTTAGCACCACGGTGTCTGTGCTGACATTGTTCCATGCTTAGAGGGTGTTGAGCCTCCCTGACAAGGAGCCTTATTCCAGCAAGAAACCCTGGCCCTTTAGCATCAGGGAAACAGCTGAAAACAGGAAGAAATGTTATAGCCCCCAGCTTGATGCAGAAGAGAAACTATTGGCTGAGTTTAACTGCCAGCTCTATAGGTTGAGCAGGGACTAAACACTCCTCTGAGTGTTTGAAAACAAACTGTAACTGCAGTCAGCTGAGCTGTGAGATTGCCATACCAGGTACATGGAGAAGGAAGAGGGTTGTCATTTTTGTCCACTATTAATTTCTGTCTGTTCATGAGCACTGTACAGTGAAAGATACAGCTAAAAACTGAGATAAAAAAGGAGTCTTCTCAAATAAGGAATGAAAACTTCGTTGTGTGGCAGTCTGCCTCCTGTCAGTCTAAAAATTTGATTTCAGAGTCTAGAAATAGTTGTGTTGTTCAGCAAGGCCTGCTGTAGCCTTCAGTACAGGTGAGGATCTTATGCCAGAAAGAACAGAACTGCTTTACAGATGGTAAGTAAATCTGAAAGAGGACTATTGGCAGCAATCACATTTTTGATGTTTAAAGGGTTTAAAACAAAATACAAATCTCTGGGCATTTGCTGTAGTCAAATAATGTCTAGATGACGGGGAGGTTCAAAATTAAAATAATGTGTCAGAGAGCTGGGTATCTGGTTTAGTTTAATTCCAACTGAGCATTGCACGTTGATGGGGAAACTGAAGTAAAGAAGGGGTAGATTGTTCAAAAATACATGCAAATGGAGTGTTTTCCTATTAAATTTCCTATTATCAGTGGATGGGAGTTTTGGATCTAGTGAAATAAGATAGCACCAGTGAAATGAGTGCTGCTAAAAAATTTGTTTTCTGTATTGCCAGAAAAATCGCGGTGCTATTTGATGCCAAACACCGCACAAAAACCCAACAGAAACGCCCTCTTAAGGGGTCATTCCTGTCATTAAAAAGCTGAAATTCTTCCAGCTTCTGCTAAAACTCTCCTGAATGGGATAGCAGGCCACATCTCCACTTCTGTTCTTGCAGGTGGGAAACTACTTGCGCATGTTTCGGGGTTCCCTGTACAAGAGGTACCCCTCGCTCTGGAGGCGCCTGGCCACGGTGGAAGAAAGGAAGAAGATTGTGGCCTCTTCACATGGTGAGAAGATGAGTAAACATTCCCAGTAATCTTTATGGAACATTTTGCCTTGAAAAACTGTTCCTGGAGATTCAGAAGCTTGTACACCTTGAGGGCTTATGAATCACTTCACATTGCCCCAGTGATGGAGCACCTTGCAACGGTGGTACTGGTGGCTCCTGGCTCAGCCTGGCAGCAAATATCACCTGATCAAAAACGTTCTGAAATGGAAACATCCATCATGGAGTTCCTGGGGTTGGCTACATTCATCACAAAGCAAAAGCCACATCTCCAAATCAATACAATATTTCTGAAGAGATTTTTTGTAGACTAAGAGGGGCTTCTTTGTCTCTTTCGTCAAATAGGCAGAAGTGTTGCAAGGATGCCCCATTGAAGATGTGCATCTTTGCTTAACTTTGCTTCTTGCAGGGACTGGATGTTTGTGCCTGCCAGAATTTGTGATGTGTTGCTACTGATGTGACTACTACAGGGAGAATATTGGTATTGTTTTTGTTGAGGGACTAATAGCAAGCAGTTAGATTTCTTAGCAATATGACTTCTTGTACATTCTGTAGACTAAAGCATAATAAAAATAATGGTTTACTCTGGGCTTATGTCTCTTTCCTCCAAGTATCCTGCTGACCTCTTGCTTTCTTTTTTCCCCCAACAGAAAATCAGCGGTCTCACAGTCCCCGAAGATGTAAGTCTCATCTGTGTGTTATTCTTAGCTGTGCTAGTGGAAGAATGTCCACTGTGACCTTTGGTGCTATTACAGTAATATTAATGTCTAATCCTCTTCCTCTGATCTCTCCCTGTGGTCGCCCTAATTGTGCCTCCCTATCCCATGCTTAACTCTTCTTTCTCAGAACCTTAGCAGGACTCTCCAATGCAGATGGTCTCTGTCATTCACCAAGAGCTGTCCTGAGTCTCTCCCCCTTTCCCAAGTCTTAACAGCTTTTCCATCGATCTTGCATCTCTGTTTCCGGCCCTTAAGTCCACTGGGGGTTGATTGTTTGCTGGGCCTTGTAGATATCTACAAGAAGACGAAGCCCAAAGGACACTTGTATCTCCGTGTTAGTCCCTCCTGCAGTCACAGAGAGGCTTTGTCACTATGTAGCCTATTAATGCTACAGTGCTATGTAGCTCTTTTCTGTCTTAATTGTTGGCATCTTTCCTGGTAATAGATCATGGCTATACAACATTAGCCACTAGCGTGACGCTGCTGAAGGCCTCTGAAGTGGAAGAGATCTTGGATGGAAATGATGAGAAGTACAAGGCAGTGTCTATCAGCACAGAACCTCCTACCTACCTCAGGTAACCACCAAGGGCCCAGCTCAGAGGGGAGCTGCTTGGCAGGCGTCAGCTTGGGCAGGAGGCAAGAGGAATTGCATAAGCCCAGCTGTTGTGCAGGGGCTGTTTGCCAGTCTGCATGAAGTATTTGCAGTGCTGGGCAAATGGGGATCTCCAGAGTGTAAGGATTGGGTTACTGCCCATATAAAACAGGAAGGAAAATCTAAGTGTTTGATGATACAACTTCTTTTGCAATTACTGCATTCCATCTGTAACAGATGTTTTACAGAATGCTCTCTGCACATACTGCCTTCTGGAGACCTTGCATTTCTCAGCAGTCCTTTTGTAAAGTATAGACAGAAAATCCAAATATGAATCTAGTATTTATAAAGGTGCACCTGGATTCATATCTGATGGATATTTGTGAGCTAGGGAATGGCCTTCTGGGAGGCTGGTGTGTGGAACATGAGTTCCTGGTGGAACAGTAGTGTTGATGGTTCCAGAATAAAATAGCAGGAACTCATAATAGCACTTAAAGTTTAAAATTACACCATTTCTTAAGTAGCAGCAGTGGTGCTGAGGGTCTGCAGGCTAACATCCAGTCTCCTTCAGAGAACAGAAAGCAAAGAGGAACAACCAGTGGGTGCCCACCCTGCCTAACAGCTCCCATCACCTGGATGCAGTGCCATGCTCAACAACCATCAACAGGAACCGCATGGGCAGGGACAAGAAGAGAACATTCCCTCTGTGGTAAGACAGCTTCCTGCTTCTGGAAGGTGGGAATAGTTACCAAAATGACATGCTGCCAGGGTAGTACTGATGAGTTCATGTAATGTGATTCATCCCCAGCTGACAAAAGAC
Organism: Rhabdornis inornatus; assembly: GCA_013397075.1. Classification (NCBI taxonomy): domain Eukaryota; kingdom Metazoa; phylum Chordata; class Aves; order Passeriformes; family Rhabdornithidae; genus Rhabdornis; species Rhabdornis inornatus. The sequence goes on along the minus strand of VWZS01005155.1, from coordinate 433,146 downwards.
CTACAGCACATTAACTTGGAGGTTCTTAGTTAAATTGTGTGTCTTTTGAGGCTCTACATTACAGTAGCCATCCATAGCTCAGAGCGGAGGCTTTTCTTTTGTCAGGAAAATGGTTAATTCTTTTCCTGATGAGTTCCTTCTACTTCCTGCTGATTTGCTGAACAGTTGTCATTTGTGAAACCTGCAGACCTCTTTGTGAAGGACAGGCTGCTTCTCACTGACATGTAGCAGTAACTTTGATCTAGTTTATTTAGTGGAAAATGCTGCTGAAGCTCACAACTAACATTTTTTCCATTATAAAAATTAAGGCAACCAAGATAAATCTAATCCTAGTTTTAATTGCAGGAATGTGTTATGATAGATGTAGTGAAAGGTGATAAACTGGTATTAGTCACCACAGCCCTGAAAGCTTGCACTGAGGAGTCTGTCTATAGACAGATCAGGGAGTTGGAGTGTGGGGATTGCTTCCAGCAAATGTTGCCTTCCCTCTATGGATGCCAGATGTGTCATGTGCTTGTTGCATATACTGTGTTGTTGCTCTCCATTTTAGCTTTGATGACCATGACCCAGCAGTGATCCATGAGAACGCATCCCAGCCAGAGGTTCTGGTTCCAATCAGGCTCGATATGGAAATCGATGGGCAGAAACTCCGAGATGCATTTACATGGAACATGAATGGTATGTAGCAAGGAGAGTTTCCTGAGGCTGGAGAGATAAAGTTGTGTCCATCACCAAATGTCCTTGCCTCATACAGACAAAGCTTTGAAGCTCTCCTACTTTGGACTGTATTCAGTGCTTGCATCTCTTAGCAAATGCTCTGCCACTTCCATGGATTGCAGTCATTCCTGGATACATGTAGTCTGAAGAGTTTAATTGGCAGATTTTCCTGAGCCAGTTCATCAGCTCAGTGGTCTGAGAGGACTCTGTTAGCTGAGGTTAATGGCTGTGGCTTCTGTGGCCACAGTCTGGATACCATGGAGCAGGTAAAGAAGGCTGGAAGTCCCTGTATCAGTGTGTCTTGTACTTACAGACCTGGTACAAAACACCCTTTTAAAAGCAGAATGCATTTGGGATTCCCTCTGTCACCTCGCCCTGGGGGATTTTGTGTGTTCTATAAGGGGCAGACATTAATTTCTAAGGAAGTTTACAGTGTTTGTTCTTGTTCTGTAACAGAAAAGCTGATGACCCCAGAAATGTTCTCTGAGATTCTTTGTGATGATCTGGATTTGAATCCTCTGACCTTTGTCCCTGCTATTGCATCTGCCATCCGACAGCAGATCGAGTCCTACCCCACCGACAGCATCCTGGAAGATCAGTCAGACCAACGAGTTATTATTAAGGTAACACAGCAGGGCAGTAGAACGAGAGCTGAACCATTTGGGTTTCTCTGGTTGTGTTATTGGGGGACTAAGAATACAAAAGCTTCACTCAGAGCAAAGGAGCTCTTAATTCCAGTCCTGCAAACAGTTTCCTCTTTGTCCTTTTTATTGAGAACAGAACCAAGGTGATAGATGATTAAACATCCGTGTGCCCAGCCTCTGACATGATGAAATAGTTCAGTTGAAGCATTGCCATCTTCTTTAGGAAGAGCTGTACTTTGGTGAGCAATGCTGAGTTGTCTCTGTGCTACTGAAATTAAGAATTCAGTGAAGGAGCTCTGCAGATGAACCAGGAGTTACTGCTCTGTTCTCTTCAGCCTCTACCTTGACAGTTCAATTACCTTTGACAAACCTTTGTGAAAGTGGATTCAAATAACCTATTTCTCCTCTTATCTCCAGCTGAACATCCATGTAGGAAACATCTCCCTCGTAGACCAGTTTGAGTGGGACATGTCAGAGAAGGAGAACTCACCAGAGAAGTTTGCCTTGAAGCTGTGCTCAGAGCTTGGCCTGGGCGGGGAGTTTGTCACTACTATTGCATACAGCATCCGGGGACAGCTGAGCTGGCACCAGAAGACCTATGCCTTCAGGTACTGCCACCTCCCTGTCTGGCTCTGGGGTGTGTTTGTACTTCATGGCCATTTGCATCAATGGATCTTAAAAGAGCTGACCTGATGCAGAAGGTTTTGTTTGAAATTATGGCTTGCACCCACTGTCCATCTTAACAGTTTTTTGTGCTTGTGGCTAAATATCTTTTCCTGTTGGGTCTAATACATTTCAGGACCAAATATTGATGAAATGTCAACTTCTGCTGACAGAATTAATTAACAGGGATAGTCCCTCTTCTAATGTAAGGTCATGATGAGCCCCAGATACATTTGATGTTTTGTTGGCTTTGCCTAACTTGGGCCGTCCACTGTTTCAAGCTTTGTTTTTTTGAACTTGGACTGATGAAAACTGTGCCTCTCTACCCAGGCTGATGTTAGAGGTGGGTTGATCATAGGCCCTTCTCACAGCTGGAATGCAGCATTGTCAGGTTTGATTAGTCAGCTTTGTGATTTGTCTCCTAAATGGCTTCCAGTTGTGCTGTGCAGCATTCTGTGGTGAGTTCCTGCACTGATGTTATCCACAGCACAGTGCTGAGTCTGCAGCTCTAACAGTCCTTTAATGTACACTCTGATGTTTTGTGACCTTGGGTCATGGTGGCAGTCAAGGAAGTTTAAGAGTTCAGCAAATGCTGTGTTTGCAGAGGAGGGAATGGTTCTGTTGACCCCAGTTTTGTAGGGGTCGATCCAAGGAAGCAGCACAGGGAAATGTGCCTGGCCCTGTCCTACCTCAGGCAGGGCAGGCAGTAGTTGGAGTGGGAGTAAAGAGGAGCTGGAGACTGTGGGGAAGCTGGCTGCTGCCATGAGCTCTGCTCCTTCTCCCTTCTCCATCCAAAGGTTTCCTGTCTGGTCAGCCTTCTGTGAGAAATAAACACTGATCTGCTCTGGCCTAGTTGCTCTTGCACTGGTCTCACTCTGCTTCCTCTGGGTATAGTTTTTATCCTGCCAGTCTTTACAGCAACTGCCTGGTTCTAAAGTGAACCCCAGAGTGATTCATATTAGAAAATGGAAAGGGACCCTTTAGCACATGCGAATTAAACTGTTAGATTGTGTGTCCATCCTGCTGATGTCCCTTGGAAGGTGGGAGGTGGCTTCTACCTTTCCCTCCACAACCTGGGACTTGCAGTTTTGGCTTGGACTACATCCAGCAACAAGTACAACAAAGCAGTGGCTGGGCATTCCTGAGAAGTGATGGGAACTTGCGGGGTGGTAGATGAGAGTCTGATACATGTTGTGCTGCAGCACTGTCTGCATTGTGGCCTGCAGTGAAGTGTCTGTCCTTCCTTCCTGTGCTTCTCCATGGATTGCAGATACCCAACAAAGTAATCCACATATGTGTTGACTCTTGGGAGTGGGATTCATTTCTCCCTTTGCTTCTGCTCAGTCGCTGGAACTTGCAGCAAGTAAAGTTTAGTCAGTACTGCCCAGGCTGATGTTAATGCCAGCTTCACACTGTTCTCTCTACAAACACACTGGGCCATGGTACTGAGGGTTGCTTCTTTTTAGGGGTAGTTCAAACAGGCAGATTTCAGGCCTTCTTTAGACTGTGGTAGTATTGCAAGAGAGAGAACAAAAACTAAGAAAGAAACCTCAACAAAACAAAGTACATGGACATGAGCTGTTCAGAGAGAAAACACCTAATTGAAACCTTATTTTTTTGTCATAGTACAAACATGTCCCCCTCTTCCCTTTTTTTCTTCTAGCAAAGGAGTATTTTTGAAACCTTACAGTGATTAATGATATTTGGGTTCTGTGGTTGGTTAGTTCCTGAATTTCCAAACCACAGGAGTGGTGGTTGCTCCGACATAATTCCATTGATGTTAGGAAAGGGTCTGCTTTAGATGTATCAAAAGAACCTTAATATCTCAAGGGATTGGGGGTTTGAGAAGTCATGTGCCTCTTAATCATCTGAGGGAGAGGTGAAACTGTCTTTTAGTTGATGAAAGCCAGGGAACTTTTTTTCATCTGGGCTGCTCTGTGCAAAACAAGGAAAGCCTGAAGTGCAGTGGCAGGGCAGGACTGGAGGCAGATAGGGAACTGCTGCCTGTGGGATTTTCAGGGACAGTGTGTGTGCTGTGATGTTCCCTCCTGCATGCTGAGTGTTTCTGGTGGCAGCACCAGTTTGGCCTTTGAGACCTGAGTGATGGTTCAGGTTCTCCCACACACCAAACCCTTGTGCCTGAGGAGTCACCTTTCCAAAAGATGACATGTCCCTGCTTTGTTGTGCCCCTGACACTCCTGCCAGAGGCCAGGAGCCTGAGCAGAGGCAGTGCCTTGCTCTGCTGGGATGCCTGCAGCTGACAGTGCCTTTCAGCCATTCTGGCAGCAGCACTTTCCTCCTCATCAGGAAAAAACAGTGGAGGAGGAGCTGTCTTACTGTAGAGGTTGGGAGATGAGGAAGGATTTTTCAGTTTCTCTCTGATTCTTTGCTACAGAAATGTGGTATCTGAGTTGCCTTGCAGTTAGGTTCTGCATGAGTCCAGCTTTCCATCCCCCATTTAATTCCGTGAATGCTCAGTGTTAAGCGTAGTGAGGTAGAGATCATGCTATCACTAACAAAACCCCAGTTAATATCTACTTTTGCCTGGAATGTGTGGCATTCTAGGACTAAGATGAAATTCCTGGGTTTGAGTGTTGTTTAGTGGATGTCAGCAGTGCTGGAAGTAAATTTGATTAAAGCTTCCTCCCTGAATCAGATACCAAAATGCTCTGGATTAATTCTTCATGGTAGCATTAGTCTGAAGCCTTGTTATTTTAGATTATTAGCTTTGATGCAGATGTTGTGTGTTCCCATGATGATTAGCATTTGAGTTCTTTCCTGAGGGAATGAGAGGCTGCCTGTGAGTGCTGAAATCCTGTGTAGGGGTGCATGTCCCTCGGGGGGGGCCGGATGTGTGTGCACACCTGTCCCAGGGCTCCTCTCACACACACACTTCTGCAGCTCAGCCTGAGTCACTTTTGAGAATTCAAAGCAAACATTTACATTCCGAGGCTCCTCTATATTTATGCTGGGCTTCCGGCTCCAGTGTCAATATTTGGGAAGCTACTCTTGGTCAATTCCTGTTGACTTTTACTGAAAAGCAGCTAGTGAAGCAGTAAATATTTTGTGCATGTGATAATACAGCTGGTCAGGGCAGAGGAATCTCTGAGGAAGAGATCTTGTGATTTGGGGCACAGCCTGATGTTTCATTGCTTGTTAGCCACAGCTTCTGGTTGCAACAGCAGGTCCTAAAAGACTGCTCTTTCCAGTGTCTGGCTCCCAAGGAAGGCAGGCTTTTGCCAGGGAAGAGCTGTCAGGGGTGTGCTAGACAAACTACAGCTAGGAAGTCAGAGCTGCAGAACAGGAAGGCTGGACAGGGAACCCTGGGAACAGCCCCAGCTCCAGGCTGTGCTGGGAGAAGCATCCCAGGACTAATGGACTGGGATGAGCTGTGCCTTTTGGGGTTGAACCCTGCCAGCCAGGGATGTAACAGCTTGTGTGTGAAAGAATTGCAGCTGCAGCACAAATCCCTCTCCAGTGGTGGCTGCAGATGGGTGTAGCTGCTTTCCCAGAAACTTCAGGTTCCACACGGGTGTACCCAGGAGCCTGTGATGAACTTCAGGGAACCAGGCTGCACTAAGCAGAGAGCAGAGGGAATGCTGAAGCCTGAAACACTGTAAATGATGCTCTGTTGTCCCTGTGCTTGTCCCTGGGCTGGTGACCCAGGGGAGTGCTCTGGGCCCACTGATGGGTGGTGTTTGTTGCCGTGCCCTGCAGCGAGAACCCTTTGCCGACTGTGGAGATCGCAATTCGCAACACGGGGGACGCTGACCAGTGGTGCCCTCTCCTGGAAACCCTCACAGACGCTGAGATGGAGAAGAAGATCAGAGACCAGGACAGAAACACAAGGTACTGCTACTACTTTGGACAGTTCTCTTGGCCTGTCCCTTGACAGAATTTCCAAGCTTTGATGTTTACCTTTCCCTACTGAGAGCCAGCTGGCAGGATGTCAGCCTTGCTCACAACTTTAGCTTCAGGGTATTCAACTGTTATCACCTTCCTCTACAAACATCAAAACGTCTACTTTACCATCTCCTGCTTGCAGCAAAGTTTCCTTTTTTTAACCTATTTTTTTTCTTTTCCTTGGGCTCTTTGCTTGTCCAGGGGACTGTTTGTGTAGGAAGGCGTGAATCAAACATATCTGAGTTTCGTGCATTGTCATGCTCCCTAGAATCCTGCCACAAAGCTTCCTTTTATGTAGTGTAAAGTTCAATTTGATGTAGCAATGGGCAAGCTCCTAGCTCCAGCCTGACTGATGCCAGCCTGTTTGCCAGCACAGGGAGCACTGTGTGGTTCCAGGAGATCTGCCCATCAGAGACCTAAGTGATGTTTGACAAGCAGTTGAGAGCTTGCACCCACTTGATGAAATTCTTCCTGGCAGATATAAATGAATGGCTAGTATCTCTCCAAAAGTTACACTGTAACAATGGAAACAGTAAATATACTGGCTCAGCTCTTTCCCAGGATGTTTTTTTAACTGCTGATTAGAAGTAGCACAGTCATTTTGTATATCAGCTATGTCTGACTGAAGAGTTTACAGTAGCAGTTGGTTCAATCCAAGTTAAAGAGCAAAAGTGCCCTAACAGCTGTTAGTGAAAATAGTGTGTCTGCCTTATCACCAGGGGTACTCTCAGGTGACTGAGTTCTGTCCAGGAAGAAACCTGTGTACAGAGTTGACAAAGCTGTGGCAGCCTCCCCAGAAGCAGTGGTTTTGGTAAGACCTGCCATGTCTGTACCATGCACTTACTGTGCCTCTCTCTCTCTCCTGCAGGCGCATGAGACGTTTGGCCAATACTGCCCCAGCCTGGTAACCTTCCTGTTGTGACACTGGTGCTCTTCCTACAGACTTTATCCCTCTTCCTCTCCCCAAATGGATCTAGAATTGGCAGGGGTCTTTCTGTCTCTGAAGGGGACATACATTCCACTTGCCACAAGTTCCCAGTACTGCTGATGTCTGCCCCACCCCCTCCAGCCCAATGCCACGTTCTGAGAACGCTGTGGGAGCAGTGTGACCTAGCTGAGACCTGTGGCAGGGGTTGGAGCCCTTGTATGCCTGTGTGTGGACAGTGTAAAGATTCTTTTGTATAGGTGCAATGTGCACTATTAGGACAACTTTTTAAATAAAAGGAATGCATACAATGTAGGTTGTGTTCAGTAAGTTTGAATGAAAAATGAATCTCAGCATGTTTTGTGCTGTTCTGGTAACTGAGCACACCAGGGCCTAATATTAATGCTTTTGGGTATAGTGCTGAACATTCACATGCATTCAGTTTTCCTGGGTGCTTTACTTCAACAGGTAAAACAGCCCAAAACCTTTTGGTGCAGTGGAAAGTGAGAAGGAGACTTAGAACTAGGAGCAGCAAACAATTCTCTAAGGCTTATTCTGTTACTAGACTTGGCACAGTGTGTAATGAACTCGGGAAGGTGTTCAGCTGGTTTACTCAACAAGGTAGAACAGTTTAACTGAAATCACAAACTTTTCTGTCAGATGTCAGCCTGGTTGTGGTAAACCCTGTTTTTTTGTGAAGACTGCATCTGGGAAACAGCACAGTCTCTGCACTGGTACAGCAGGTAAAGCCTCTAGTCACTGAGACTGGAAGTTTTCTGCAGCCAGTGCCTTTGCTGTGGTCACTGTCAGCACAACACTGCCAGCACAGAGCACTCAAAGCAAAGGGGGTGTCATGAGTGCCCTTAGCACTGCAACCTGAAAAACAACCTGTCTTTCTAAAAACAGAATCCATTGAAGTGAGATTTAAAGAAAAATCCAAGCTTGCTTACAAATTAGTTAGAAGCTATCTTGCTGTTGAGGTACTCCATCTCTTTGATAGAGTTCCTACCATTTTACTGCCAGAACTGATGAGTGTTGCAAGCAAGGCAGATTTTGCTGGCAGCCTGACAGTTATGTTCAGGCCTTTATGATAAAGCCATAGGTTTTATGATCCTTGCTGATCCACCCACCCTGCTAGCACAGTCAAAAAACCACTTTCTGGCCTTAATTTATCATGTTTAGACTTGAGTAATAACAGAGACAGTTCTGATTCCTGGGTGGGAGGGAACTTTTTCCAGATGTTAGTCTGCAGAAACTGAAAACTTGCAATTTAGTAATAATATTATTCAGTCTTATCCCAGGCTCCTGTGCCAGAGTGGTACTCCATGCATTACTTCATCTTAGAGAGGTTGAAAGGTATTGGAGCAAGTAAGACAAAACTGGGATTGCTGCTGCATCTTAGCCTCCTATGTAAAACATGTTTTGGCTCATGGACATAAAAAGTCCAAGCCTTCTTGAGAACACTTCAGCCTTCCTTTGTTATATGACCTGTGACTTCTGCCAGCCTCTTCAGGGAATTCAAGTAAAATACGTGTGAAACTGATGTAGCCTTAAATTAGCATCTGTGGTGCAGTTTTTTTAATTGCTGTGAAGTTCGTGATTTGTAATCCTCAAGTTCACAGTGAGGTACAGGCACACAAGGACTGCAGCACCTCTCTGCTTCTCAAGGCCAGAGAGGCTGTACAAATTGTCCTTGAAGCAGCCAGGGACAAAGCAGGACAGTGGAGGGACCAAGTCCAGAAGGATGGGAACTTCAGCCAGCTTTCTTTATGCAGCACTAGAACTATGGGGAACAGCCAGGAGCAGCTTTCTTGCTCTGCAATCCCAATTCCTTGGGTTAAGCTGGTACCCTAAAAGCATAGCCCAACTTTTACATTTCAAAGCCCCATCTCAGGCAATTTAAAACAGAACAGCTGCAGACTTGAAAGACAAACTCCTTCTAGGGAGACTGAAACCCCAGCTCTGTTAGCATTAGATCATATGAGCAAAGCACCCAGCAACTGACACTGCTTAGCCCTTACAGCACTGTATCTTCTACAACAAATCACCACAACAAATGTACAGCCCTCTCATCCTCTCTGCATAGGGAAGCAAAAGAGCTTGTTGAAATCAGGTCTGATTTTTGATAAAGTGTTTTATTGGAAGAGCACAGGGAAGGGTGGGGGTGGGGTGGGTTGTGTGTGTGCTTCATCAGATGCTGGTTACTCACATTTCATAGCTTGTTGGTGGTTTGCAAGTTTGAGCAGCCAGCACTGTTAGGAGTGAGCTGTTGTAGATACAATGTGTGTTTGAGGTCAGGTACAAGCACAGTGTGTACTGTATTTGCAAGAATGATCAGATCCATTTCATACAGGTGTCAGGGTAGGGACGAGCTTGTTTAGTTTTCCCCTGAAACTCAGATGTCTAAGTTTCAGAACTGAAAAATTCAACAAGAGTGGGATTACATTCAGGTGCAGACAGTCTTTATTACCAGTGTCAAGTGCTGCTTCCAGCCACTGCCTGGATCAAGTGTCCAGCTCAGGCCCTTTGTCCTTTCCCAGGCACCCCTTTATCCAATTAGACATCCCCCACACTCCTCATGCTCTGCAGCCCTGCTGAGAGAAGAGGGAAAGGACATCTTCCAGCTAGCCTGAACTTTCCCTTGCCCACCAGAAAAGAAAATCCCAAGCCTGGCAGTTTTGAGCAAATTCCTGATGAGTTTCTACCTCTGCCCCTGGCAGAAATGGACACACAACTGAAAAATAAAGACTTTAATGTAAAGACTCTTTGGAAACAACCACCAGAAAAGGAGTGGGGGACAAAAAGGAAAGAAAGAGGCTGAGCTGCATTCTACCATGGTACAGAACTACTTCATTGAAAGCCCACAAAGAGGTCCCACAACAGTGAGGGCCAGGTGCATTAGTCTTAGAGGGACCTGGCACACAGCAAGTCATTAACAGCAAGAGAAGGACAAACTGGTTTAACACCCATTTGATACTTACTCCACACCAGGTAACTGAGGAGCCATCACAGCTTCAGCCCCTGTGCCTAGAACACCTCTGTAAGCATTCAGCAGTTCTTGTGTGCAAAGCTCTGTGGATCCACTTTGTACAAGGGGAAGATGGGTTACCCACACAAACAGTGACACACTACACATCAGAATGGCAACTGGTGTTATTCCAGTAGGATCTCTGGGCCACAGCAAAAGTCCAGCCAGAAGAGAGGACTCTGGCTACATGAAGAAGTCCCCCATGTTACTGTGGGTGCTGCTGCTCGTTCTGGTCTTGGTCTCTAGGCTGGTGTTCTGGACGATCCTCAGGGAGAGGGTTGTAATTGGGATCCTCTTCAGGTGTGTCAAAAACCATCTTCCTGGCAAGGGACACGCCCATCCCACCAGGCATGCAGGTTAGGAAACTGAGCTGAGGATGACAAGCCCCCAGCCCTCCCAGGAACACCCTGGCCCTCTGTGGGGCTTGGCTGGCAGCCACAGCCACCGGCCCATTGACCATCACCAACCACTCTTTTGCTCAGCTCAACCAACACACAGTGATGACAGTACCTCCTTCCTTCATCACTAGGGCAGATTTGATTGCCAGTGCACAAAGCAGAACATACTCTGCTTTCTTGAACTACAGAAATACATCAGAAAAAATCCTGCCTCCATCTAGCATTTCCACAAGCAGTAAGCTGACTCTAGTTCTACTAGCAAAGCTGAAGGTAGCAGCAGCTGCTGTGTGGGTCCTGTACACATTTATATAATTTGCAAATAATGCAGAAAGGGGATGGCCTGTGGAGCTGAGGTGCTGTCAGCAGGCAGTTCCCTCTTTTGGTCACAGTTTGCTATGGAAGTGATCAGGTTCAGAAAGCCCACAGTAAAGCCCAGAAAGAATCAACTTTACTTACAGAAAGCTAGGGGTTAACAGCAACTTCTTTCCTCCAGGCTGATTGGGGAAAACATCTTCCAAGAAATAATAGATATGACCCACTGCAATCCCTGGGGAGAGATGCCAGCAAGGTCAGGCACAGCTGTGACTCCTTTGCCAGCTGAACCAGAACTGCTGGGCAAAACTCTTAAGAACCCCTCAGCTGTGTGCCCACATCCAGCTCCCTCCAGAGCCAAGGATGCTGCAGTTTGCTGTGACCAGCACCCAGGCAGCCCATTAGCCTGAGGGCAGCATCACACACCCAGACCAGACATAGCAGTGTCAGAGCTCACCACACCCAGCTTTTGCCCCTGGGACAGACACACCAAAAAGCAGGTCACAAGCAACAGCCCAGGCCCGAGCCCAGCCACTCAAACCCAGCCAGCTCACTTTAGAAAAGCCAACATCTTGGGTCAGGTGGAACCAAGGAAAGGTGCCAGTGTCCCAGTAGCACCTATGAGAACTGAGTGCTGTGGCTGCAAGGTGCCCTTGTTCCCATCACCCACCAGCTTTGACTCACCCAGCAAATCAATGATGATGGAGTTGCCCAGGAGCAGAGAGAATCCCATCAGGACCCAGGGCAGGAAGGGGGCTTGGAAGTTAAGAAGCCCAAAAAAGTTCATGCGGATGTAAGGGTTCCTGCGACTCCATACATACACCAGCATGATGGTGAAAGCCTGGCCCAGGAAAAACAGGCTGGCAAAGAGTCCAAACAGCTGGGAGCTACCGAGTCAAGGAAAAACCCACCCACCCTGTGCACCACCTCCAGGCAGCACAGGGTGCTTTGGGACAGGAAACCCAAACCAGAGGCAGCTGATCACAGCATTCCAACACACTGTCCATGTCACCAAGCCTTTCCTGGCTGAGATATACTGACCACCACTGTGCCCACACACAGCTCCTTCCATGCCACCCTGAACAAGACACTCTGGAGTGCACATGGAGGTTGCTCACTCCTTAAGCTGATGTCTACAACCACCAGAGACCAGAGAGCTCTACAGTCACCTTTGAAAAATAAACATCAAAATGACCTTCAAAGAAGGGCTTTCACAGTCTTACAGCACTTGAGACAGTGGCATATCTTAACAACTAGCTCACATCCAATATCTGCCTTCTACAGAAGTTCAGCAGTGAGATGGCTCTTGGAATTCACAGTCTTCTTCAGAGCACAAGGAGACAGAGAGAGGCAAAAATTTCCCCTGCCCTTGTTGTAGTTGGACTCCAAATCCACCTCTGGCCAAGCATGTGGCTGCTGCAGCCAGCTGGATTCCAATGGCTCACACAGCTTCATGCAGAGCTCCCTGGGGACAGCAGTGCCCTGAGCCATCTGCGTAAGACAGCAGAAGATATTCAGAGAAGGTTTATGCTTGGGAGGGAAATAAATTTCACCATCAGATTACTGTGTCGTGAAAAGAACTTCAGCTGTGTGATGGCACCTGCAGCTACTGACAGGCTGCAGGCTCTGGGCTCACACTGCCTGATGTGCTGGCAATGGAGTATGTGGGAACCCACTCCTTGTCCTCGTGGCTCCACGTTCTTGCCTTTGTCCTGAGGCAGCCACATGCAGTCACAGCCAGGCTGCACTCACCAGAGCTCAGTCAGTGGCCCTGTCACAGCTGGACAGGTTCTTGCAGCAGAACACGTGGCCTCCTTTCAGGCTGAGCTTCCCAAGCACTCTGCTACGTGTCCTCTTCAGGCATGAGGCAGCCCAGCCCCTCGCCAGGGACATCAGCACAATCACAGGCAGCTTCTCTCTCCTCTAAACACACTGGATGAGGCACAGGCCAAGCCAAGGGTGAGAAAGACAAGGAGCACAAGCTGTGCCATACAGCCAGAAGCTGCCACATGCTCAACATGAGCCTGGCAGGCCTGGGGCACAAGGCCCTCTGCCCCGAGGCACCAAGCAGGTCCATAAAGCAGCTGTGCTGCTCAGCAGACAGGCACCTGCTCCACAGCACTACCAGCGGTAGCAGACAAGCCCTGAACTACCCACAGCATCTCAGGAGACAGCCACGAGCCTCAACCAACTCAAAAGGATACTGTCATGAGAAACCCTCCAAAGAGGAACATGAAGACAAAGTCAGCTGTCCTTCCACGGAAGGAGCCTTCCTCCAGCATGCGGCAGTACCTGTACCTGAGAGCAGGAGAGAACAGAGGGGTTGCAGTATAGGAAATTAACAGCTGGTCACTCTGTTCCCCACAGCAGCACTTCCCAGGAAACAAGCTATTGCATCCCAGGAGGCTCAGCCAGGTGTGCAAGCCCAGAGCAGAACAGTGCAAACTTCACTAGTAACCCCATGGAAAGAAAGAGGAACCTGCTGTGCTTCAGCCAGAGCTCACCCCAGGAATGGGCACTGCTGTCCAGCAAGAACCACAGCAGCAGCAGCAGTGCCAGCTTCTCTTTTGGCAGGGTCTGCCCTCGGCAAGCACAGATGGACAGGCAAGAGGGGCTCAGCTACAATTGAAAAGAACCCGCAGCCCTAGAGTGCTGCCAAGACAAGCCATGCTGGGGAGGAAGATGGATGGGGGGAGTTGCATCTAAGTCAAAATGGGAGCAGAGAACTTCACTGAGACCAAAGGATACAGAAATATCATGTTGAAAAAGAAACTGAATCCCAGGGGCCCAAAAAAGAGGAAGTTGGTGATCAGCCTCCATATCTGAAAGAGAAGAGAGAGGAGAGAGAAAAGGAGGTGGACAGAGGTGTCTCCTCATCACATGTAGAGCAGCCCATCCCACTGTCCACAGGGAATGCTCACTCATGCACCTGTCCCTTCAGAACCACCCCAGGACACCAGACAACTGCTCCACCCTCCAGTGTGACCTCCTCACACAATACTCTGATACATCAGAGCATCTCACCTTTCCAGGTACGGAAAAGAAGATTTCCCCACTTTTCTGGACAAAACAAACAGCCACAATTCAGCACCCAGAGCCAAACCAATTATTTTTCACGCCTCTCTACAACAATGCCCTTCCAACCAGCCCAACAGCAGCTGCCACACACGGTGTAACAGAGAAGGCAGAGATGGGTTTTGAGTCAAGGGAAAAAGGAGATGCCAAGATGGTGTGTGGCAGGGGAAGGCTGCAAGGAGCTCTCTGCACGCAGGTGACAAGAAGGGACACTGGGTGCTGAGCAGCCCGCAGCACTCAGGGCAGGCTGGGGCAGAGGGAAAGGAGCCCTTGGGATGACACAGCACTGCCCGGCCACCCCGGGGATGGGACACCCCGGGCCCAGCTGCCACACAAACCCTTCCCTGGAACAGCGGCCCCAACCCCGAGCAAGGCCTCACCTGGAATTTCCTGAAGATGAGGTCGGGGTTGAAGTACAGCTGGAAGGGGGTGATGAACTCCAGCTGCTGTGGGAGACAGGCAGAGCAGCTGCCATCACCCGCTGNGCCGCCGTACGCCCCGCCCCCGCTGGCAGCGCCCGGCCAATCCCCGCGCGACAGGCGGCGTGCGACGGCCAATGGGAGCGCGCCTCATGGCCCCGGCCCGCGGCCGCAGCCAATCCGAAGCGAGAGCGGCGCGGGCGGGGCACGAGGGACGGGGGCGGGAAACGGCGGGGCGGGACGGCGGAACAGCTGGGATGGGCGGGACAGCGGGGACAGGGACTGGNAGCGAGGACAGGGACAGAGACAACAGGGACAGATAGGGACAGCGACAGGGATAGCGACAGGGATAACCATAGCGACAGGGACAGGGGCGGTGGCAGTGGCAGCGACAGGGATAGTGACAGGGACAGCGACAGCGGCAAGGATAGCGACAGGGATAGTGACAGGGACAGCGACAGGGACAGCGACAGGGATAGCCATAGCGGCAGGGACAGGGGCAGTGGCAGTGACAGGGACGGGGGCAGCGACACCGACAGGGACAGCGACAGACAGGGACAGGGGGCAATGACAGGGACAGTGACAGGGATAGGGACAGCGACAGGGACAGGGACAGCGGCAGTGACCTGCCCGGCCGGGAAGCCTCCTCCCGGCTCCTGCCCGGCCGAGGGAGCCGCGGTGCTCCCGGCCGCGGCCCCGCAGTGTCCCCGAGAGCCGGGGCTGGCAGCGCGGTGTCCCCCGCCGGGTGTGCTGCCGCTCGCTTCGCTGATCGGAAGGGTCTCGTATTCACTAAGGCACAAAGCGCTTGGGGATTTCAGTAATTCCTGCTGGAATTACGGAGCAGCGGGGCGCTTCCCCACGCTCTGCGGGGTCGCAGCGGGCTGTCCGGGTAGGGAGCAGTGTCGGTGCTGCCCGCCTGTCCCGCACACACCGCTCCTGAGCGGAACCTGACACCATCTCCACAAACACGGATCCCTCTCTCTCCTGCTCACGGTGCTTCCCAGACCTGTCTGCCCTGCTCAGCAGCCGGCTCTAGTGTTACTCGGACGAGGAATGGGGCTGGTGGTGGGTTTGTGCTGGAGAGGGTTAAGCTGTCGTCACAGCCTTAATGAGCCCTGAGATTCCCCTTTAAACCCCCGGTTAACGGGAAATGAAATTACCGAGGGGGAAGGGAGTCTTTGTGTCCTCCACCACCTCCACCCTGACTGGCCTTTGATGAAATACAAAACTCAGATGGAAGGTTATGGGACATGAGGGGGGAGAAGACAAGAGACCGGTGGGGTCTGTCAGACCAGAGAATGGGCTCCGGAGTGCCCTGGGCACCGCAGTGCTGAGAGCACCTCTGGTGTGGCTGGGGAGAAGGAGGAGCTGAGTTAGGGGCGCTGGGAATGGATTTGAGAGAGGAACCTGGACCCCAAACTGCAGCAATGTCAATAGGCCTGGCTGTGTGGGCACAGGCTCCAGGTGGAGCTGGGATGGATGTGGGAGCTCTGGCAGCTGAGAAGAGATGAGCTTACAGGGAAATTCATCGGGCCAGGAGCTCTGCAGAGGACTGCCCTTACTCATGTGGCTGTTCCAGCTGCTGCAGCTCAGCCCTCCAGCATGCCACAGAGCTCCCAACCCAGCAGAATGGGCAACTGAGTGGAAGAACCGAGAGTCAATANGCCGGGAAGCCTCCTCCCGGCTCCTGCCCGGCCGAGGGAGCCGCGGTGCTCCCGGCCGCGGCCCCGCAGTGTCCCCGAGAGCCGGGGCTGGCAGCGCGGTGTCCCCCGCCGGGTGTGCTGCCGCTCGCTTCGCTGATCGGAAGGGTCTCGTATTCACTAAGGCACAAAGCGCTTGGGGATTTCAGTAATTCCTGCTGGAATTACGGAGCAGCGGGGCGCTTCCCCACGCTCTGCGGGGTCGCAGCGGGCTGTCCGGGTAGGGAGCAGTGTCGGTGCTGCCCGCCTGTCCCGCACACACCGCTCCTGAGCGGAACCTGACACCATCTCCACAAACACGGATCCCTCTCTCTCCTGCTCACGGTGCTTCCCAGACCTGTCTGCCCTGCTCAGCAGCCGGCTCTAGTGTTACTCGGACGAGGAATGGGGCTGGTGGTGGGTTTGTGCTGGAGAGGATTAAGCTGTCGTCACAGCCTTAATGAGCCCTGAGATTCCCCTTTAAACCCCCGGTTAACGGGAAATGAAATTACCGAGGGGGAAGGGAGTCTTTGTGTCCTCCACCACCTCCACCCTGACTGGCCTTTGATGAAATACAAAACTCAGATGGAAGGTTATGGGACATGAGGGGGGAGAAGACAAGAGACCGGTGGGGTCTGTCAGACCAGAGAATGGGCTCCGGAGTGCCCTGGGCACCGCAGTGCTGAGAGCACCTCTGGTGTGGCTGGGGAGAAGGAGGAGCTGAGTTAGGGGCGCTGGGAATGGATTTGAGAGAGGAACCTGGACCCCAAACTGCAGCAATGTCAATAGGCCTGGCTGTGTGGGCACAGGCTCCAGGTGGAGCTGGGATGGATGTGGGAGCTCTGGCAGCTGAGAAGAGATGAGCTTACAGGGAAATTCATCGGGCCAGGAGCTCTGCAGAGGACTGCCCTTACTCATGTGGCTGTTCCAGCTGCTGCAGCTCAGCCCTCCAGCATGCCACAGAGCTCCCAACCCAGCAGAATGGGCAACTGAGTGGAAGAACCGAGAGTCAATAAACAAATAATAAATTAAATACATTAATAAGTATCCTGTTCCTTTGGGTGGAGAGTTAGAGGCTTCCTATCTGCTCTTGCTGCCTGAAGCTGAATTTAAGCACCCTTATTCCTGTCCCTTCTTTAACTGAACCAAGGCTGGGAGATGAATATTGGGAGCCTCTCTGCTGGAAACAGGCCCTCACTAGCTCCACAGAGATGAGAATCCAAATAATCGATCCCACTTACTCTCTGTGAAAGACTATATGCAAATTAGACATTGCATAAAATCTAAAAAAAAAAAAAAAAAGTAACAATCAGTTTCTCAATTTTTTTCTCTTCCTTTCTTTCCTAACCAAAACTGGAGAACTCCACTTGTCCAGGCTTCTATTTAAGGCCTCTTTTCCAAGGTTTGTGGGGGAAGGGGGAGAAGTGATGAAATGCATCAGGAAGCTCACCAGCTCCCACTGGGAGAGGCCAAACAAATCTGAGTGTCACCCTGGGTTCTCAGGCTGCTTTCTGCCCCTGCTCTCACTCCCTCTGGAGCTCAGCCAAGCTGACTTCATGAACTCCAGTACACCCAGGGCAGCTTTAGTCTTTATTACAATCCATGTCACATTTTATGGGTTTTTGGAATTATGGCCTTCCACAAGTTCCCATCAGCCCAGCCATATATTTGGGTTCACACACACACACATCTTCATAATGATGCTGACATGTGGCCTTTCATAAAAGCATGAAATCTAACTAAAAACCTGAAACCTAACAAAGCCAAACTCTGTCTCAGTTGCAGGAAGGTAAGAGGGACTGCCAGAAAAACGCTGCCCAGGAGTTTTTTCACTGATTTCCTCCTGCCTTATCCTTCCCCTGCCTCAAAGCAGATGTAGCACAGTGATGTGCCATTGCTTCCTGCCCTCTGCTGGACTCCCCTTCCTTTTGGGGTCAATTCAATTGCTGTCAATGTGCAGCATTGGCTTCAATACCCAAGATGTCAGAAACTCAAAGTTTCCATACAAATACGTGTGATGCCCAGACTTCAGTCCATTTTGGACAGGCTTTGAAAAAGGTCTCTGTCTGCATGCTCTTGGAGCAGCCAGAGGACCTTATCAGAAAGACTCCCAACCTTTGCACAAGTCCTTCAAAGGAAGAACTGAAATATGATGGTATCTCTGTGCCAGATAATATTTACCCATTGTGTGTCTGCGGGCTCAGTGATAGTAGTAACCTGCAGCATAAATTCAACAGCTTCCTGTCTTAGTTTCTGCAAACCAAAACTGGAGAGTTGGAAAACAGAGAAAAATGCTATTAACTCTCCCCATGAGTTAAACAGCACATAAAGCTCAAGAAGGCACATGAGCAAAGATAAATGGGCTGTTGCAGCAGTCATCTCTTTTGTTTGTAGTAAATTATTGTGTGTAATTCATGTTTCCTGTCCATAAATACCAGAGGAACTTGAAGACACGGAATCCATTCTAATTCAGTAAAGACAAAAACAACTCCTTTTGAGCCCATCTGGAACTTGTTTTTATCATAATTGTTTTGGGCTCAATAATGAGTTCAAGATCTAACTGCCGTCTCTAATTGTTTCAAGAATAAACAGCTGCTTTGTTTAAAGGCAGCAGCTCCCATTTTGCCCAGCACAGCAGCCCCCGGGGTCGCAGGATGAAAGGAGCTGTGCCGTGTCAGCACAGCCCCTAACGAGCACCGGCGCCCCTGGCAGGGCGCTCACCCCGCCCGCAGCTGATGGGGCAGGAAAACAGCCCCAGGCACACACTCGTGAGTGTCCAGCTGGTGACATGTGCCCTCTGCTCTTCAACGCCACTGGCAGTTTGTTTGTAACTTCATCTGATGATGTTTTGCAATGTGTCCTGCTGTGACAAGTCGGTGACGCACAGACATCTCCTCCAGCCGGGCTGTTGGGTACCCAAGGGAGAGCGTTCACTCCTTGGCCATGTAACCTCAAGCCCCTCACTTGGGGCAATGCTCCACCCCCTGCTCAAGTGCCAGATCTTTCCTTCATGACAGCAAAGATACCCCACACCACTCTGAGGGACTCCCCCTGCCAGGGTTTTGGACCACATTGCATCTCAGGCCAGTTGTGTTCAACGTCTCACCACGGTGCTCCCCAGGACATGCCATGCCTGAGAAGCTTTGCTGTAGAAGAGGTCTCTACATGCCTGATGCCCTGGCAGCAGGAACAAATGAGCCACACCAGCCAGGAGGACCTTTCTGGAAGGTTATTTCAGCTCCCAAACTCAGTCCTTGGTGAGATGGACAAGAGATGCCAAGAGCTCCTTGCACCCGCTGCACACAGAGAAGCTGTGTAATCATAACTGCTTGAGGCACTTGAAATGTTGACTTTTCCATGTATAATAGCCATATATAAATTATTTCTTCTTCATTGAAGGATTTCTTGTTCCAAATCAGCTAACTCTGGAGTATGACGGCTAAAGTCAGGAGAAAGTGAATCATACAGAATTAGATGGATTTTTAAATTTGTTTGTTAGAAAGAAACTAAAGATAGCACTTAGAGTTCAGCCCTCCAAGGACATGTGGTTTGCACAGGGTTTGCTGTAAATCACAGTTAATGTTACTTTTATTTCCTATGGTTTTTAGTTCAAAAATACAGCTTTTTGTCTGGCATATCATGAGAAAGATCTCATTTAAACCTCCTTGAGCAGACCCTCATCACATATCCAAATAAAGCACCTCGTCCAAGACAGCTTCTGATCATGAGCTGAAGACATCAAACAAGAATATGTCTGTCACTTTGCACAGTTATTTTCCTCTGGTGTTTAATTCTTGTTAAATTCTTCTGCCTTGTGATCTGTCCTCTACACCACAGGCCACCTCCCACAGCTGTCAGTAGGGAATATCCTTCAGGAGCCTTTCTTTTGTAACATCCATTTCATAAGCACTGTGGCCAAAACACCAAGAGAACTGAAAAACGATGCTTGTATCATAAAAAGAGATCTATGCTCAGCTCACAATAGCAGCACATCAACTGAGCACGCTGTCAGCTGCTGGAGACCCCTACCAGGAGTCAGAAAAGGTATTTGTGCTTTGGTTTTCACCAGAGGCAGGACTATGTGTCCCAGTCCAGCTGCCTCTCAAAAAGCCAGCTCTAATCAAAAGCTCTGTCTGAAGGGACTGTTAAATAAGAAAGCAGGATGAGTGTGACACTCTGACACTGCTGCACACATTTTCCTCTCCTCCAATGGGAACATTTAGCAACGTTTGATGCCATTTGGTAGAGTTTAAATGCTCTTCCCTCACACACGAGAAACAGAGGTTTTGCTCAGGCAAGGACTTTGTTCCCTCTGGCCTTGAGGTCACTCAGTTTCAACTGTCTGTGTCAGTGTCTGTTACAGAGATGGAAGGAAAATAAATAGTTCAGCCACAGCATGACTTACAGCTCACAGTGGACTAAAAAAAGGATATTTCCATTATTTTTAGGATTTGGGGTTTTCTCAGGTTCCCCAGAGAAGCTCTAGTGCTTATCAGGTGGAGGAAAAGGCAGACTGCTGATCCAACACACAGAACACAGAGCTGTTCTGTCATCCAAAAATCCCAGCTAGCAAGGGAAAGCAGCAAGTTCCCTTGGCTGTCTCGTGTCCTCAAAGGACTCAGCTCCCATGGATCTCCACTGCTCTGGAAAGTGTCCCAGTGACTCTGTGTGGCAGCAGAAGCTCTGTCAGCATTGGGTCCCTGCCCTGAGAAACCTCTGTAATGAAGCTCATTTCCTGAAGTTTTTATACAGTGTCTTGAACTTACACAAATTGTGGGGTTTTTATAAAGAGCATTAGCAAACTGCTGGAACTGAGAAGAATGGTGTCATAGCAGGGCAGTCATTTCCTACAAAGAAAAATCCATTTCAACAACTAAGTTCCACAAACATTGCTTTCACCATGAAATCAGCAAACCTGCTGCGTGTTTCTTGAGAAAGCTGCTTGTCTGCAGATCTTATTATTTGTCTTCTGTATTCTTGTGTGAGTTCTGCAAGAGTCAGGACGAGCAAGCAGAGACATTTTGTATCTTACAGTGATGGTCCTTACAGGAAAGTGAGAAGGGATTGCAGAAATAGCCAGGCTAGGGCTTGGGAAAGTCAACAACCAGCCCAGGAACCGCTCCAAAACTCTTCTGCAATTTACAGTGTAGAGTTTGTAGGGAGAATTCATCCTTTAGATCCAAGCCTCACAGATGGAAATGAGGCCCCTTTTCTCCCCTTGAAGTTGGTCCAGATGATTCTGGTGTAAAAACACACTAAAACATCGGAACCTCTCAGTTCGTGACAGATCAAAGAGCCTGTGTTGATGGTCTTGCCTAATGGCAGGATTAGCACTTATTCCTGCAGCCAGATAACTGCAGGCAGAGACTGCCATCACGTTCTCCAAATAACTCCTCTCCATGTGCATGGCATCATATTTCACCCTGATTGTGACAGGTTTGAGTTCAGTGAAAGAGTATTTGGAGGAAGAGCGTGGTGGGTCCCCACAGAGCTGCTGGAAACCTGCCGGGTTTGTCTGAAGGCTTCCAGCACCAGGAGTTTGAGTAACGGCAGAGCAGTGGTTATACCCTGTGACAGATCCTGACCCCGGGAATTTCTCATCTACGACTCAGAAACTCTGACAACAAGGATGAAACATTGGGACAGCTGGGGTTTTTAAGGTGCAGCAAAAAGCCAGTTAGAAACACAACCAGTGTGAGCACCTCTCAGCACCAAAGCATGAGTAATAGAGATACTGTGTAGATGAAAAAAATCTATCCCTTCACTCCTCACCAAGGCAGCTAGAAAAGGCAGAAGACAACTTCCTGGACCTCCCAGCTAGGCAGCTGCACATAGATCTGGCCACAACCACAACCAGTTTGTGCCCCCGTGGCAGGGAGACTCGTGAACAGCCTGTGTCACCATCCCCAGCACCTCACTGCAGCCCACAGCGCTTCCCTCACCTCTGGCACCTGGCACAAGCTCAGAGCAGGCAGCATGAGGAAAACAGAGCTTTCCTTTTTGAATGAGTTACTATCCTTGCTTTATGCTGCCTAAACTCTCCATCAGTACCTGTTGACTGGTACAGTTTCCCAGTTAACAAGTTCTTGTTTGGGAAGCTGCTGGAAGCATTCATCCAGCCCCTGCCACATGCCACAGGCAGTGCAGTGCTGGCATGTTGGATCCAGAGCCTAATACAGCAAATTTTGTACTTCTCCTGCCACTTAGTGGCTGCAGCTGATGCAGCACCACATCTCTGGCCACACATTCACCAGAGAATACTTCTGTGATGTGGAACAGGTTCATATTTCTGTTCAGGCACAGTAAAATTTGAATAGGGACAAAGAGGCATTTAAAAGCATTTCACTTACTTCAAACTCTCTGAAATTTGTCAGGGCCCTCCCAAGTCTCACTCTGCAGGTGTCTTGGTTTGAAAGACAGGTGTTTGCTAAGAAAGGCAGGAGACTGTTTTTGAAATGGAGAATGGAAACGGCCCTTCTTTCAAATTATTATAATTTTGGAATTAAGGGGGCTCTCAGGCAAAGATACGGGGATAGGAATAACAGTTCTTTACCAGTATATTTAACAAGACAAACAAAACAACAACAACTATTGAGAGGAATGACGGATTTGTTTTACAAACAAGCTGTGGGTCTGCTGGTAGATAAAACCAGCACTGAGAGAGAAAAGAAACAATGGGATGGGTTCCACTGATAGATGAATGGAAAAAGATATTTGCCTTTACAAACAAACTTTGCTGATAAATGAAATTGGATATTGAAAGATGAAAGAAGCAATGGGGAAAAACTATGAATTCTGTAAGAATTAAAAATTAAAAGGGAGGGTTATATATCCCAAGGGGAATCTTGGGTATCAGATGTTCCGGGAAGTCTGTGCCTCTCAAGTACCTCAGCCCAAGGGGAAAGAGAGACGGAAATGCGGCCGGGAAATTGGGATAAAGAGGAGGCTGTGTCCTCCAAAATTTGAGAGATCCCCATGGCCTCCCCCTTTATTCGAATAAATCAAGAAGGACTCGTCTGTCTCCTTTTTGGACATAAACCTCTGGTGTTTGTGCATTAATTTTCCTATGGAATGAAGAGCAAACAGAAGCGTGGCCCGGTGGCAGTCCCTCCCCTGCCGCAGTCACGGGCGGGGCGGGGCGGGGCAGGGGCT
The DNA here is from genome assembly GCA_013397075.1 of Rhabdornis inornatus. Lineage (NCBI taxonomy): Eukaryota > Metazoa > Chordata > Aves > Passeriformes > Rhabdornithidae > Rhabdornis > Rhabdornis inornatus. Next base: position 410,231 of record VWZS01005155.1, on the reverse strand, counting down.
GGCGGCGGCACCGCAGCCGGGACGGGCACGGAGGAGAGAGCGGCGCTCACCGTGCCGGTCGCGGTGCTCAGCACGGTGCCCGGACATGGTAGGCTGAAGCGGGAGGGTGTCCGAGCAGGGGGCTGCGGGCTTCTAGAGCCGAGGAAGGGCAGCTCCCGGCGTTGGGATGGCAGGGGGAGGCTCTCCAGCGGCCGCTCTCCTCCGAGCGACAGAGCAGCAGCTTCCCCCACCTCTCCTTTAGCTGCCCCCGGTCTCCCGGTGTTCTCCCTCTTCCCTCCCCTTCCCCGCCCCGCCCTATCCGTAAAAGGGATAGGGAGTCTCTCCCCTCCCCCTGTCACTAGCCGTCTTAGCATGTCAATGGGAAAAAATTCCAGGCAGAGAGGGGAAAAAAAGGAAAAAACCAACCCCCAACAGCAGGACAAAAGGACGTTGAAAAGATGATTACCCCTGAAGGCCAGGTATTTTGTGAAGCAGCAGCTTTAATGTTACTGCTGGCAATGCAGTATGCCTCCATTTCTAGGATTCACAAGGATTCACCATTTCCCACTGCCAGGAAGTGCCCTTCTGTTCTATAGAAAGAGGCAAGGCTGTCGCTGCTGTACTCTGTACCTGACAGGACCCAGTGCTCTAAGTGTGGCTGTTTGCTCTGTGCCAGGCTATGGAGAGGGAACAGGAGCCAGCCTTTCCAGCAGCAGCTGGATTGCCTATCGGCCACCAGCACACAGACAGGAGCACAGGGAAAGGCCTTGGATAACCAGGGATTTGAAAGGCTTGGCCTTCATTCGTTCCTGTCACTGATGGGACCGAGGGAAATAGTCTGGTTTGTCTTTCAGATCCCGGATTGTGTTCCAGGACAAATACAATCAGGAAAAAAATTACTGTAGTTCACGTCTGCTTTGATCACACTTAATCAGAGAAGTGATACTGGGAGCTGTGCCAGATGCTCTGAGAAGGAATTGATGTTGTAAATCACACTGGCCTTCAAGAGGGCTTAGACAGACCTGGGTCTTGGAGAATCATTTCCCTGAAATCTCATGGACTTTCAACAAAATGAATTGAACCATCTTGCTAATGAACATGCAACTCAGTTTTGGGAATGTAAATCAGCTGGCAAAACACCTGCCAAATCAAGTGTCTTATTCTAACTTAATGGGTGACTAAATACACATTCCTGTGCTGGAGATTTAAATAATCCTTTAGAGCACCGTGAGAGTAGCAGAGGCTTTGGCAGACAGAGGAAAACCTACGAAAGAGGATGAACAAGCTGCAGAGACTGGTAAAACCTCTATTTTACTATTATTATTGACAGATTTTTTTTTTTAATTAGAATTTTTATAAGGCTATGTAAGTACTGTCAGGCTTGCACAGAATTATTTCTCCAGTTCATCACAGTCCTTGGGATAAAGCTGACAGACTGATGGCTCTCCTGGCAGCTGCATAGTGGCTGGGAAAGCACTGCAGAAGCTGAGTGTTATGGAAGGTTTGGGAAGGTCACTCTGTAAATACAGCTCAGCTCTGAGCACAGAGGTGTTTGCTGGCCCCTGAAGGGAGAAACAAAACATTTTGATTTAGCTCATGATCACGAAAGAGCTCTGTGATACCTAATTTGATAGGGGATGTACTCTGTAGTGGAAGCAGGGAAATGAGCAGAAGGAGTGGCATATTCCTAGACACTGCCAATGAAAAAGAAACATGCTGTTGTAGGGAGAGGAAACTCTCTCACGTGGAGAAGGAGGATAATGAGGAATAGCAGAGATCTCAGGTGCCCAGTCCTTAGCTCAGTTCTCAGTAATAAGACAAGGAGGTGGTGTAGCCATGGAAAGTGCAAGTGAAATGTATCTGCTGTGAGCTGGGACAGGAGAGCTCAGTCTCCTGCTGCAGGCTTGGAATAGTCTGACTTTATTTCTGTCCTGGGAGAACATCCTGTCTCGGGCTGGTATGGAAGTTATTTAGAAGAAAACACTTTGAGGAAAGGGAAAAAATCCAAGATTATTTGAATTTGTGGTTTTAGAGCTATTGTGGACGAGACCAAAATTTCCTTTTCTTTGGTGGATGGCTCTGTAAGTAGAAATGGACCAGGTAAAGCAGAAAGAGGTCCTCAGCTTTGGGTTATTTAAGTTTTCAGGGTCACTGGAGTCATATTCATGTAGCAAAACACAGTCTGGCCTGAGGTGCCCTGCCCTGACTGGCAAACAGCCGAGCCTGAGCATGGCTCTTTATGTTACACTAGCACTTTCCTGGTGGGAGGGGTTTTTGGCGGGGGGCTGGCAAAGGCCATCCTGGCCTTGGGCCACGCAGAACATTGTGCAGGAGGAGTCAGGCTAAGGACCAGGGCCCTCAGCATGGTCAGAGTGGTCTTGAGATGTGGAACAGAGCTCCCAGTCCCAAGTCTCCCTCAGGGCACATCTTGCCCGTCATAGGATTTCACCTCCAGATGGGAAAACCAAAGGCACAAAATAGTGAAATAAAAGTTGTTTTCACTTGTCAGCCTGCCAGTGAGCTGTCAGCTGCTGAGCTGGGCCAGCCAGGACAGCTTGTTCCACACCCTTCAAAAAGTCAAGAGCCCTGACTTTTATACCAACACCTGACCCTGTGATGCTGCAGGAGGCAACTCCTTCCCCTGCCTGTGTTCCCAAGGCTCAGCAGCTGTGTCACCTCATACTCATGAAAAAATGTCCTTAAGGAGACCTGAACACGGCATAGGAACCTGCTGTCTGCCACATATTTCACCTGTATCATAATGCTGAATACACAATTGTAGACTGCTAAGCATTGTCTGCTCTGTATAACAAATGCAGCATCACAGGATAGACACTCTAATCTAAAATATGTGTTATTATCATGAAAGGATAGAAATAATAGCACACCAAGGAATCCTGAATGTAATGGGTATACATGGCCATGGGAAAATCCCCCAGCTCAAAGTCTGAATGTCCGTTGAGTCACTTTATTCTGTGCAAGGAAGCCATCCATTGTCTGCCCCTTTTCTTCAGCTTCAGAACAAGATCCTGATCCTGACAATATGTGCTGCTGGCATTGGAGGCACTTTCCAGTATGGGTACAACCTGTCCATCATCAATGCCCCAGCCTCAGTAAGTACTGCTGGTCCAAGTGCCTCCCCCTTGGCAGACTCTCCCTTGGTGGCTCTGCTGGGCTGTGAGCAGTGCTGTGCGCCTGGAAATCTGCAGGCTGCTGCTGCTGAGGGACAAAAGCAAGGATGTGTTGTTCCCTCTGTATAACTCACATCTGTAGTTCAGGACTTTGTTGTCAAAAGCCACCTTTGAGCAGGACCTAGTATCACAAAAGTTTATTCAAAAGCTTTGTTCCAACTGCTTTAGCAAAATCTAATTCTAAAGTTTTCCAACCTGCATCCTTTGAAGTTGATTTTTGCCCTTAGATTGAAAGTGAGAATCATGAAATAAATTTTTAAATTATCAAAAATAACTACATAGAGATATAAACCAACTGCAACTTTTCAACAGCAACAGTTTTACACCCTAAACTCTTTGCTAAAAACACATCTGAGAACTGGAGGAGATTGGAAGCATAACCACAGGATAAATAGATATATTAATAAAGGAGTCTTTCTCTGTGTCCTTCACTTCTGTGGTGGCTCTGCAGCTGTGTCCTTCTCTCTCAGTACATCCAGATGTTCATGAACACAACCTGGCTGGAGCGCATGGGCGCTCCCTTGGAGAGCAGTGTGATCCTGCTGCTCTGGTCCTTCACGGTCTCTGCCTACCCTCTGGGAGGCCTCGCTGGGGCTGTGGCTGCTGGGCCCATGGCCATCATGCTGGGCAGGTAAGAGGTGCTGGAGTTTAATTTCAACTTTACAGCTTCCCTTAGTCCAAGGGGAATTAGGATCCCTACAGCAAAATATCCATCATGGTTAAAAATAATGAAAACACGTTTTGTATCACAGATCAGCCTGCTATAAACACTCTGGGTTGGCAGGGAGAAGCTACCTGACAGGACATATTTCATATTTCAAAACTCAACAGGGAAAAGTTTTTTCCCCACATTACCTTCTCATCACATTCCAGCCCAGCTGAGGTGCTACAAGGATTTCAGCTCAGCTCCTTATCACAGTACTCACCTACATAATCTCTATCATTTTTGTGCCTAGTTTTCTGCCATGCTTTTAAATGGGAAATCATAATGGATCAGACTAAGGATTTTTATTCACAATAAACTATGGGAATGACACTAGAAAAACAGAGGGTGCTTACAAAGAGCAGTGGTTGCATCCCAGCTCCTCATGTCTCACAGGCTGCGTATCCACATTTTGTTCTGAAATATTTCATGAAGTATTCATTAAATCTCCACAGTGGGATTTTTTTCTCTGTGCTTGAGTCTCTGAAAAGTATCTGTCTTACCTCATGTGTCTTTCATACACAGCTCTATCCCCAGTTCTCTTCAGGAAAAAAGAAGTCTTACCAACATAAACTAATAGGAAATTAGATTTTGCCTGCCTGTCTCTTGACCCCAAGATTTTCCTCTATGTGCTATCACTTTAGTTTGCTCCTCTTATATGATGAAGGAGACCCCATTATGGTTTGAGGTTCCATGGTTTACTTTTGCATGGTTATGAAAACCTGAAAGGAAATGGCTTCCTTAATCCATTAAAATTTTTGAGATTTCACCCTGTACTACTTTGGAATAAAATCATATTCCATCATCAATAAGAGAAACAAAGACTGACTGGTAAGGCAGTGAGCAGGGACTAGAGAGAATTTCTGGCAATAATAACAGTGTGGGTCAATACAGCTCTCTTTTTTTCTCCTGGTTTTCAGCAGGAATTTCTCCTGGGACACGTGAAAATTTTCTGACAAAGTTTCACAACAATCACACTATTACATGAAAAATGCCTGTTTTAACAAATTAGCATTTTCAGACCAAAATGCACATGGCTTGCTGAAGGAATGTTCCCCTCCATTCAGATGGAAACTGCGTGTGAGCACAAGAGCCCTGAACCTGGGGGAGAAGCTGGTGGTGCCCTAAAGGCAGCACTGCAGGGACACCGTGTGGCACAGGGACACCTCCTGCAGGGCTTGGGTTAACCAGGGTGCTCTGTGGTGGGGCTGGGCTGTGTTAACCACGGGAAGTGTTTTATCCTGACACACACAGTGCTCACAACTGTCTTTTCTCTCATAAGGAAGATGTCCCTGCTGCTGAACAATGTCTTTGTGATCATAGCTGCAGCTTTGGCCGGGTTCAGCCGAATGGCCAAGTCCTTTGAAATGATTATGCTCAGCAGATTTTTTACTGGTGTGAATGCAGGTATGGCAACATGGGAAATACAGAAGGACAAAGGTGGGAACAATTAGAAGAAATTTAAGTAGGAATGATCCAGGATATTAGAGTAATTAATCCTTTAGGCTGACCAGATACATGTAAGTGAATTAAGAAGCTGTGTATACAGATTTTATACTTTGCTTCTAAGGGCTTTCTTTTAAAGCATACACTGGCGCGGGGGGGGTTGTGCTACACATAAGAGTCTCTGTGCACAGGGAAAATTTGAACTGAAAATTATCCCTATCTGCTTGTAAGAATCAGTCACTCACCAGCATGAGCACCAACACAAAAGCTTTTGTAGAAGTTCATCCCAGGAAATTATCAATATAAGGGACTTAAAATATGATATTCCCCTCAAAAGGGGGAAGTCGAGGGAAACATTACACATAACCTTAGATTTTGTGCTGAAAAGACAAGGACTGAGGCCCTGACAGGTTTCAGATTCATTATCCACTGCTTCTGATGAATACTGAAATGTGTGTTTAGTTACACAAGGGACAGGTGTGAAACTGAAGGTAAATAACAAGTAGATTAGTTATCACATGGCCTGCAACAGAAGAGTGCAGCTGGCAACCTCTAGAAGTGCCTGACTGCATTTTTTCTTGTCTGCTCTGCCCACAAGCTGAGGTCAGCATTTGTCTGCCTTGCCCAGGTGTAAGCATGAACATTCAGCCCATGTATCTGGCAGAGAGTGCCCCAAAGAAACTCAGAGGAGCTGTGGCCTTGACCTCTGCATCATTTACAGCCCTGGGGCTGGTGCTGGGCCAGGTTGTTGGACTCAGGTAATGTAAAGCAAGCGGCCCACTTATTAAATCCTTCCCTTCCTTCCCTTCCACATTTGCCAGGTTATAAAAGTGCTGTGTAAATTGTGTGTGTTTGTTTTTCTCTAGGGAGCTCCTAGGAGGGGAGGAGAGCTGGCCATTCCTTTTAGCAAGCAATGTAGTTCCTGCCCTGATCCAGCTCACAGCTCTGCCTTGGTTCCCTGAAAGTCCCAGGTATCTCTTGATTGACCGTGGAGACAAAGAATCCTGCATCTCTGGTGAGTTTAGAGTGACTGTTAGCCCCTCAAGGAACATATGAGACTTGGGCCCCAACATTTTTGGAATGATGTCACAAATTTTACATGTAGGAAGTTTCATATCAAGTTGTAAATATGATCACTTCCTCCTTCCAAACTAAAGAACATTCTGTAATCTTAAATATATTTGATCTATTGAGGTAATTGAAAGGCATCTTCCTACAATAGACTTATTTGCTGCAGTAATAGGGTCAAAAGGTAAGACTTGTGTTCACAATGACAAATATGTTTTGTAACTATGAACTGAAATAAATGCTGGTTGAAGAGCTCAGGATCAAATCTGAAGCCAATTCATATTAAAGGATTTACTTAGATTTGTGGCATACAAATCCTCATATGCAGAGTGGCTGGAGTTATTTTGTGGGAAATATGTGCTGTGTACCAAGAACATCTTAATTGCCTGCTTTTCCCGGGGAAGGCACTTGAGATCTCAGTCAGAAGTATGGCAGCTAAAATGGCAGTGTTGGGAAATACTCAGTTGTCAAACAATGGTGAGGGATTTGCACTCCCTTTCCCCCAAATCTTTCAAGTGGCTGCACCGCAGCTGATCAACTCTGTGAAGGTCACAGCATGATCACAGGCTCTGTCCTGCAGCTTTCTGCAGCCATCACCTGCTGCTCGACCCCTCACCCTGCAGAGCAGCAAACCGAAGAGAAACCCAGGAGTAAGGGGTTCCCTTGTCCTTGCAGCACTGCAGAAGCTCAGAGGCACCAGTGACCTGAGTGCAGAGCTGGCAGAGATGATGGAAGAACAGGCTGCTGTTAAAGGCCAGAGAGCAAAGAACCCGTGGGAGCTGTTCCAGAATCCAGCTCTGAGGTGGCAGCTGGTGAGCATTGTTGTGCTGAGCAGCGCCATGCAGCTCTGCGGGAATGACTCGGTAAGCAGCTGTGGCTGGGACCTGGCTGGGAGCTCTTGGGCTCAACATTCTGGCAGCAAGAGAGGAACAAAGAGTGTCTCTGCCTGTGGAGATCCTCAAATGTCAGATGTTAGGTTCCCAAAACACACCTGTGCATTATGGGAACATTCAGAAGGATGCTGTCAAAATAGCCTGTGTGTCAGCACGTTAGTCACTCTGCATGGTCCTCCAGGAAAAAACAATGGGATGTATTTTCAGGTGTCTTCCCTTACTGCTTTCTCCTTTCTTCTCTTCACAGATGTATTCTTATGCAGCTTATGTGTTTGAAGAGGCTGGAATTCCTCAGGACAAAATTCCCTATGTTGTAATTGGCACGGGAAGCTGTGAGCTGATCACATCTGTCACTTGTGTGAGACTCTCAATGCACTCTGGTGACATGCAGCCTCTGTTGGCAGGGAGTAGGCTGTTAATTACAAATTTGGGGTTTTCATTGCTTTTTATGCCAAGGAAATCCTTTGGGCACAGGAGCCAGGCTGTCTGTGAGCACCCCCAGGCAGACAGGTTAATGCAGAGGTATCTGCTCAGACATTGCATTGCCATCCATGTCTGAAATCTCCAACAAGTGTAACTCTCTTGCTTTGTGTTCATATGGATGGTGGCAGAGTTTAGTGCAGCTGGGACATTCTCATCTGCCCTGAGCACCCTTCTTGCCTGACTCCTGCCACCAGAACTTTCTTTTAAGTTTTATTTGCTACGAAGCAGACAACATCCTGAAAGTTATTGTAGAGCGAACTAGGCATAGAGTATCGAAAGGTAAAGAGGAAAGAGGCAGGAAATACAAACACAGGTTAAATATCTTGCTTTATTTCACTGTGTTACCTTGTGCAGAACATGATTATAGACTATGCTGGTCGCAGGCCGCTGCTGCTGGGGGGATACATCTTCATGGCAGGATGGGCTGTTATCTTCATGGTGGCTCTGAGCCAGCAGGTAACAAACTTCACATAATTATTTAAGTGGAATGGAGTTGGGCTTTGCCTTTTATATGGCTGGGGTGTTCAGTGGTGGCAAGTAAGTGCTCTCACTGGTTTTCCGTTGGTCTCTGTGGCTGTAGACTCAGATTAGCTGGATGCCTTATCTCAGCATGGCCTGCATTTTCGCCTATATCCTGAGCTTTGGAATCGGACCAGGTCAGTTCCCTCAGCGTTTTCAGTGAAACTTTTGGGGACTGCAGGGGTTTGGAGATGTGTGCAGGCATCTTATGGAAACTCTCAGACCCTCTTTGGCTGCAGCATACTCAGAGGAATGAGGCAATTTCTGCTGTGGTGTTTGGCTGTTTCAGGGGTTTGTGTGCCCTGGTGAGTTTGTGCTGTGCAGGGCCAGGCTGTGCCTGTTTCTCTCTGTGTCATATTCCCCCTCATAGGCATCTTGGCTATTAGACCAAGGCACTTGGAAGTGATTCTTGGGTGAAATGGATGACAAGCTTTTGATTTGCTGCCCAGTCCATTAGGGCTGTAAACCAGCATTTTCTAATGCTTCACTTTAATCCTAGAAATTGTTGGCTATGCCATCTGATTATTTTCTTGCAGATACTTGGAAGCACAATTTCCATGTCTATTTGTTAGCCTACTAATGTGCCTTTCCGTGGCAGAATCCACTAGTTTCTGGGGGTGGGCAGTACACAGGGTGCTGTGGATGTTTGCATGGTGAATATATAGATGTGAGACTGTTTGCTCACATGAAGGAGGGCAGGTAAGAATAGAACCAAGCTGCCAGTGTCACATGCCACACATGTTGGCAATAATTTCTTGTCCCAGTCCCTATAGTGGCATGGGGTTGAATTAATTATAAGCCTTTCTCACTGTTGGGTCCTGGTGAGAATAATGTGGATCACAAAACTTTTCCTGGCAGTTCCTTCTAACATGAGAAAGTTTGAATAATTACCCAGTCTTGAATATTTAACCTAAAAATTCACCTCTTACACTTCATGTTGGGTTAAGAGGTGTTCTCTTGTTTTTAATGTAATGTCAACAGCATTATTAACTTTCTTGGAATTTCTTTTTCCAGCTGGTGTAACAGGAGTTCTGCCCACAGAAGTTTTTGATCAAATGTCCCGACCAGCTGCTTACATGATCTGTGGCTCCCTGCTCTGGTTCAACCTATTTCTGGTTGGAACAGCTTTTCCATTCATTGTGGTGCGTTCCCAAAGCAAAGCAGCTCCTTAGTGTTCTGCACAGGAAAGGGGCTCTGGTAGTGACCAGGAAAAGGGAATACTGAAGCAGCAAGATAGCACTTCTTTGAAAAGTATCTTTATGAGGACAGTGGCCACAACTCCTTTAAACCAAGCTTTCTCTGTGTTCCCTGTGGTGATTTCTGATTTGAGGTTGGGAGTGGAATCGTTTGGGGGATGGATGATCAATATTCCTCATCTGTCCTCAGTTGAGAGCAGCTGGAACTAAAGATGTGATGTATTTTCCCTTCACCAGACCCTGGCACCATTCCCTAAGATGATTCCTGAAGCAAAAGGGAGCAGAACTCCATAATATACATTCCTGTCTTATTTCCTCCTGAGGGCTCCCATGCTATACAATTATATATAGACAGAAAGACAGAAAAAGACATTTCAAAATACTGTTCTTGCTATGTCAAATTTCCCGATCTATGCTGGGGAGCTGTTGTGTCTAGACATGTGAGGCCCTCACCAGGATTCACAGAAATACTCCCTGAGTGACTTTAGACAATGCAGAAGAGGGATTAATGGTGTTTTGTCATCATAGAGAATGTCACCAACACTGTCTTGTTTTTTCCTCCTCCTCAGAAAAGTCTAGCACATTTCTGCTACATCCCATTCCTTGTGGTCTGTGTCTGCACTGCCCTCTACGTTTGGTTTTTCCTTCCTGAGACAAAGGGGAAGTCCTTCCTGGAAATCTCGGAGGAGTTCAGGAAATGGAACTTCAAAACTAAGACCCGTGCAGGTTTCTATAAAGGCCCTGAGGAGATCAAAACCACCACATTGTAGCAGAAGAAAGGAAGATGGTATCTGGGGGGATTCTGCAGTGAATACAGCAGTGGCTATGTGTCCTTGCAGGGACACAGAGAGAGAAGTTAAGGACAATATATTACTCTTGGGTTCTTAAGTTCACCTTGAACACATACACTTGAACTGATAAATCCAAACAAATGTTCAATTATCTGTTCTCAGCTTTTAGTACTGAGTAACACATGCATGTTTTAGAATCCATATCAGAGAGTTGCAGAATGATGCCTATTCTCTTATACAACACCATGTAATGCTTTAGAAAATTTAATCAGAATTTCTCCAGACAGTAACTTCCATCTCAGAAGTCCTTCTTTCCTTGCTCCTGAATCTGGGCTTTCTAACACAGAAATTAATGCGATTAAATTCTGTCTTCAGACACCAGATGAAATTTTCAGTACCTTGTCTTGGTGCTCCCGTTGTTTCTGTTATTAAGTGATTTCAAATAGACCCCTACTTGTTAAGCAATAGTGAGCAGTTAATTATTTTCAGCTATAAAAACATGTGACAGATGGATTAGAAAGAAAGCTTCTAGTACTTGCTAAGTGGCTTATTATACAACAGACTTTTGGGCATTGTTTTGCAGACTATTTATTCTGGACTGGTTTTCTTCATGGCTTGTTTGTTGTCTTCCAGTCCTATGTTGTAAAGCACAAGTAATTCCCTGGTCCAGTTAGTTCTGCTCCCACAGACACTGCTGGTGCACCTTGTAGGGTTTGCACCTATGCTCTGCTGAGGTGAAGCATAGTGAGGTGCTGGCATGGCAGCAGTTTGTTTTGGATATGGATCTTTTAGATCACACCACAGTGTTCTCTGCAGCATGTTCTTGTTGTCTCTGTAGAGCACATTGGCAAAGACCCAGATGTGACTTCGATTCTTTTCAATTAACTTGATACAGAACAGGGCAACACTCCTCACTGAATATGGCCTTTCACAGGCATTGGCCTGACTGGTTAAATTTCTTCCAGTTTTTTCTCAAAGTCACAATCAAGCCACCTCTTTTCTTTGACTTTATATGAAAGTCACAGCACTGCTCGTGTTTGCAACAAAGAACACATATAGTTTCAAAATAAGTCGGTAAAGTTTCTTTCAGTGTACTTTTAAACTACATTTTAAATAAAAGTGCAGCATTTTTGAATAAAAAGACTGTAAACATTTCTGGAGTGTATTACTGTTGTGATGGGCATGAATGGAGCAGCAGATCTATTTCTCAGGAGTCTGTGCAAGAACTCTCTTTCACTACCCAAAGTTTATAATGTATAAAAAATAAAAGTAACCTTTTTTCTTTGTGGTTGCTGCTATTTTAGAAGCCATTATATGTAGACATGGGCAAGAGCAACTACCTCTGCTGTTGGAAAACACTGAGATTTTGAAGTATGCAGGATTTTGAGACAAGACAATAAAGACCAGGACTCCATAGAATTGGGAACTGAAGAGATACTTTTCATTACTGTAGTTTGGAGAAAGCAGTGAGGGGCAGATGGAAAGAGTGAAACTCAAAGTCAAAGCAAAAAGTGCCACTACCATCATGATGGTGGCACAATATTCTGTCATTCCTTTGGTGAGGACCAGAGGAAGGGACAGAAGTGAAGCAGAGAAGAGTGAAGAAGGGAAGCAGATCAGGAGGGAGCATGCAGGGTAGGAAACAGGGATGGGCTGAGGAGACTGCCAGGGCAGAGGGAGAGGCCTGGCTCACCCTGCTGGAACACACAGGTCAGGGAAGAGAGAAGTCTCCAGTGTCCAGAGGTCCTCACCTTGGCCACTTCTGTGGCTACTCCCGTGAGTCAGGACTGTGCCTTTTCCCAGAGCCCTGCAAGGACACAGGCCATCTGCACCTGCCAGTATGAAACAGGCTTGGTCAGAAATGAAACACATTTACTTGATTTCCTGACTTTTAGAGCCAGTCCTGTGAGTACATGTGGCAGAAAACATTAATTCCAACTTCCACCATTTTTTTTCTGACTGTGGCCTGAAATCAGGGGTCTATAAACTGATTAAGCAAACGCAGACAGTGGTTACATTTCAGTTGGTCTAAGTTGTTAAATTTTAATTGAAGCATTTAACAAGTTGGTTAATTGATACTGAATTAAAACACCTTCCGCTGAGAAATCTGTGACACTTGTTCACTTTTTCTTATCATATGAAGTGTTGGCAAAACCACATCTTGAAAAGTGACCCTCAGAGACTCAGTTGATATTACTGTTTGCAGATCAAATAATTGTGCACTCTTGGATTGATTAATAACCATCAACACTAGAGAAAACTAGTACTGCTGTTGTCCTCAAACACTGCTCCTCTGCACAAGCCAGCTCTCATTTGCAACCCAGCTGGTGTTGGGGTTCTTCCAAAGACACACAGCATCCTAGCCTGGGGAACCACCAAGGGCAGCCACTCACAGGAGGAGGAATTCCCTGCTAAGCTGTTTGAATAACTTGTAAAAGCCTTTTAACAGAACCATCTTGGATATTTCCCTTCAAAAATTATGGATAAAACTAAAGATTTTCTAGTCAGGATTTAAAATTGACATTAAACTTTCCTAGTATCTGCCATCTATTATAGGGATACTGACTTGAATTATCAGTCAATGGCCATTACTCTCAGAGAGTCAATTGATCAGTCAGCTGATAATTCAACAGTTGGATGCACAGTCATTGTCTGTCTTGGCCAAGTTGGCTTAAAAAGGCTTTTCTGGATTGAGGCTCAAGGTAGCACTCACGAACTTTTCCTTTGGATGTGATAAATGATTAGCCAGCCCATGACTTTTTGAGTCCAAGCCAGCCCACTCCAGTTTGCACCAGTCCTTGGACTTCGACTTCCATTGGTGTTTTCCTCATTGTCCTTTACTCATCTCCTGCAGCTCTTACTGTGCACAGCTGCTGCCAGAGCCTGCCCAGAGCCTGGCAGGAGCATACAGCTCACCAGCTATCCCCAGCTTCATCAGCAACCAGCACAACAACAACAAACCACTCAGCATGGCAAACCAAAGGGAGCGTAAACACTGCGAGAGAGCAAAATGATGTGTTGAAATATTATCTCAGGCTCCTCTTTCTCTATATAAAAATGAACTTTTTCTAAACTAGCCAAAGAAAGCGTCAGAAAAGACCTAGACTGCAAGTGGGGATGACTACTTTTGCATGCAAGTTGAAGAGGTTTGATGCCCATTCAAGCAATGACATTCCCCTGATTAGAAATCAGCTTGTAAATGCTCAGCAGTCATTGTCTGAATATGAAATATTCAGGCATAGAGGTGCAGCATCACACTCTCATTGCTGGCCAGAATATTCCCAGGACAGTCAGTAACAGGGAGCAGTGGCAGTGGGAGGGGTTGAGGTGCATGTATTGCAGTCCTATATTCTTAAGCCTCCTATCAGCGAGTTCTAAGAAAAGGTGGATAAACTATGAAACCAGGATTGCCCTTCAATGCCCAAATGTTCATCTAGTTTCACCCAAGTCACTGAGCAAAACATTCATTTAGGTGAGCTAACAAGTGGGAAAGGAGGAGAAGAAAGGACAAATAGATGGAATTGTTCATAAAATGCTTGCACATTGCACTATGCTCCCACAACTATGACAGTGCAGATTAAGATGGCCAAAGCTGAAGACAGAAGCACTGAAGTGTGTAACTGGGTTCTGGGAGGCACCTGTGAGCTTGGTCTGTACTCAGCATTCTCACTGCCCCGTGCTTTAGTAGCTGTGTTTTCCTATTGCTGGCTCCTTGGTCTCAGAGCACCGAGGAGCAGGAGGCAGGTGTGTGACATTGCTCAAATTGTTAGAGCTCCCAAGGAAAGCACAGGACATTTGGAGGCATGTCTGGATAGCTGAACCGCTTTGTTTGCTGTTTTTATTTCCTGCAAGAAAATGAGCTACAACCTTTTCCTCCTGGCTTTTGTCCTGGGCATTACTGGAGCTTTCCACTATGGATTGCAGGTCTCCATTATCAATTCTCCTGCTGAGGTAAGCATGGAGAGCTCAAAGAGTGAGCTACCAGGATTCCACTGTTCTCTAGCATTCATGCCTCTGTATGCAATGGCTAACTTTTTACTTGTGCTTTCAAAATTAGACTTACCACGGTTTCTTAGTTCTAAGAGTAGCTGCTACTGCTCTTGGTGTTCATGAGGTTTGAATTTCTGTCTGATGTGACAGAACTGGGAAAGGGAATGATGAATGATATCATAGAGTCAGGCATTTTCCCCTTACTGAGTGGGATTGCTCCCAGGGCATTCTCCTCTCTCCATTGCTCAGGAGTCCCTTGTACCATGTACTTGACCACACACACTATTTCCAAGTGGCTCTAAGGTGAAATGGGGCAGGGAAGGACTATTAGCTCTAGAGCTGAGGTCAGCACTCGTACCTGTAGCTGGAAAAGGAAGACTGGGGAAGGTGTTTGTCATCCTGAATGGTACCAAGGACACTCAGCTCACACTGTTACCACAGACAAGCAGGAATGGCAGGAAAAGATCAGGTAGAGAAAAAATCAGGGTTTAGGACAGGAACAGAAGACCAGACTACCATTCTCCTACTGGCACTCACAGTTGATACTTAATATTGATGTATTCATTGGATTTAATTGCTAAAACATCAGCTTCAGGCATGTTAATGGCAAAATTCCCATTGTTTTCACTGGGGCTAAGATTTCAACCAAGGTTATTGATAGAAATGTATCAAAAAGACCGATAAGGGTAAGAGAATTTAAAAAGCAGTGCAATTATGCAAACACGTGTTGATTGAGTCCACTGTTCGTTTTTTTTTTCCTTTTAAAGTACATCCAAAGTTTCATCCGTGAGACCTGGCTGAAGAGATATGGCTCCTCTCCCAGTGCAGAGATGATCACTTTGATGTGGTCCTTTATTGTGTCCATTTACAGCATCGGTGGGCTCCTGGGCTCCTCCTCTGCTGGGTACTTGTCTGTTAGGTTTGGAAGGTAGGAAGAGTGGTTACACCATTCCTTCTGTTTACACCCACAACTGCAGAAAAATTAACTCTGTCTCAGGAGAAACACTGCTTGTCATGTGGCATTGTGAGCAGTCCAGGGCTTCCAATTAAAGACCAGTATAGTGAAGAAACAGAATAGAAGTAGAATAGAAACAGAATAGAAAATCTGCCAACAATCACAAGGAAAATCATACCCTCTCCCTTATAAAATGCAAAGCAAATCCAGTCCAGGGAAGTCATACAAGAAGCACATGCATTTTAAAGAGAATTTCAGAGACAATCGCTCACAAAGCTTGCTCTCCAGTGTAGATACTGACTCCACTAGAGGCAGCAAAATCTTCAACTAACTTATCAGTCTGTGACAAGTCTCCCCATTGCCATTTCCCATCTACTTCAGCTGATCTCAGAAGCCAGCACTGAGTCTGTAACCATGGTACAATTCATGCCACTCCTGTCAGGCTGTCAATGAGGCAAGGGCAGTATTTGTGCTCACATTAATTTGAATGGATTCCAGGAAGAAGGCCCTGCTGCTTGCCAACATCCCTGCTCTGCTGGGTGCAGCTCTGATGGGACTCAGCCGGCTGTGTGGATCTTTTGAGATGATCATGGCTGGAAGGTTATTTTCTGGAGTCTGTGGAGGTAAATTGGCATTCCTACCTGTGGTATCAAATAGTGGGAAGAGCAGTGACTGAGGGTCACAGGGATTCACCAGCCTGAGTAAACAGACCACAGATTTTTTACTGCATTCTGCAGAGAACATGATTACTGAGTGTATTTTTAACTAAATAAGAAACCACAAACGTAATTAAATCAGTAATGTATGACATCTCCATTTCTTTTTCTTCTATCTTTACATCCAGTCCATACAAAAGGTACTGCCAACTTCTGATAAGCCAAAACATGCAATATTTCAGGGAAGCATGCTCACTCAATAGAGAACTGGCTTCTGTTGTTCCTGTTGCTTTTCTCTGTGGCTGATGCTGCCCTCCACATTACAGACAAGGGAATGGTTTTCAAGCCAATTCAATTAGAATTTTCAATTCTAATTTCCAGATGCCTCAGAAGGTTACATTTTGTCAGTGCTTTTGATCCCTGAGCACTTGCATAATACTAACCAGAAAAAAAAATTGAGAGGATGAATATTAATTAATTCAATGAGTAAATAGAATGTACAGCATTTGCTGACAGTGGTTTCAAGCAGAAAATAAAGCACATAGCACCTGAATAGGCAGTGAAAAATGTCATCTAAGACTAGAGAGGGAAACCACAGTCCTGTCTGTGTATGTGGCTGTAGGAAACAATGTAAGAGAAGGCCAGCCTGCTGAAAGACAGATTTCCCAGGGTATCATACTTACTTAGTGAAATATTTAGCAAAGGCACAAGGCCACAGTATGGGGCACATCCTGCATGTCAGGCATCCACATCCTCAGCACAGATAAAAATGTATCTGACAGCCAACCCCTATAGGCAGTGTCCATAGTGGTCCCCTCCAAAACACCAGACCTAGGAGGATCTGCATTGCCCTAAGAGTCCTTTGTCACTGCAGGTTTAGCTCAGAATGTCCATATCATGTATGCTGGGGAATGTGCTCCACAGAAGCTCCGAGGGCTGATTGCCATAACAGCTTCTACTTCTATTGCTGCTGGAAAATTTGTAGGATTTGCTCTGGGTCTCAGGTAAGAGAGTCTAAAACATACTCAATTTCTTCCATTATTAAAATACATGCATGTATCAGTGCACACTTATGCCCAGCAGCTGCTATTTGGGGCAATCAGTACCAGGCTGGTAACTCATGGATCTTGTAATAATGGGAATGTGGGCCTACTTGGATCAGAAACAGAGGGATCAGCCCCTGCAGGTTTTCCTTCAGCACTTGTACTGGGACTGTTGGTCCCTGTGAGCCCTCAGCTGCTGCAGGAGGACACAGGTGGCTTTGCTGTGCCCAGCACCGGGCAGCAGGAGCCAACACCGTGCTGGAGGCAATGCCCTCTGCACTCCCTGCTGGAGACTCCTGGGTGGGAGCTGCCGGGACACACCTGGCAGGGCTGGGGGATGATCCTGTGACTGTGTCTGCTCACACGGCCAGCACACACGGTTCCTCAGCCCCTCTCACCCTGCTGCTTTTGTTCCAGAGAAGTTCTTGGAGTGGAGGCTCTCTGGCCAATTCTCCTGGCAGCCAATGCAGTCCCTGCCCTTGTTCAGCTTCTCACCCTCCCGTTCTTCCCAGACTCTCCTCGCTACCTGCTCATTGACCGAAAGGACAAGGAGGGATGCATCAAAGGTAAGGAAATGAGCCATAAATCATTCATTTCAGGAAACAGGGGAAAACGCAGTAAAGCCCCAGATGGGTCTGGAAGAGAGATACAGGTGGGAAAAAGACTCTTGGTGTTTGGGCTCTGAAAGCACCTTCGTCTTAAAAGAAAGTCAGCCTCTTCTGTTTGGATATTAGTGCTGTCTTGGCATCAGTATTTCCCTTACCCTCTGCCAAGGTCCTCCAAGGGAGGTATTCATGCACAGCTTGTATTTGCAGCGATGCAGATTCTGCCCTGAGCTGTCAGAGTACAGATACAGAACCTTCCTTGTGTGGGAAACAGAGGCTCTGCACTGTCATGCTGTACCTGTAAGATTCCAGTTCTTCTGTAACCTTAACAGCAGCTACTGACAGAAACTCAGCAACAGCCACCGTGGGTATTTAACTATCAAAAGATAGAACTCCTTGGATGTAAACTTTTTTTATATGTAGGAGTCATTTTATCTTGTCTGTGTTTCAGAGTGTGCACTAGAACTGCACCTTTAGCAGGAGGGTATTCAGAGAAGGATTGGTAAGAATTTAGGTGTGATTTATATTGAAAGACTGTCAGCAGCTATTGGCCAAAGGTGAGGTCATATTAAGATTTGTGGGCAAAACCAGACATCAGTGTTCTGGACCTGTGTCATATCTGAGCCCAGATCTTTAGGAAGTTCACACAAGAACAAAGCATGAAGTTCTAATAAGATACTCTGCAAAGCAGGAAATAATCTTCTGGATTCATGTCTGTGCTGGTGAGCTTGGTCACCTCTCCTGTCCTTCCAGCTGTGAAGCAGCTCTGGGGAGATGGGGACCATATGGCTGAAATAGATGACATGATGTCAGAGCAGAAAGCCATCCGTGGGGAGAAGACCAAGGGCATTTGGGACCTGCTGCGGGACAGGGCGGTGCGCTGGCAGCTCATCACTCTGTTCCTCGTCATCTCCTGCATGCAGCTCATCGGGGCCAATGTGGTACGTGCCGTGCTTTGCTCTGCCCTCTGCTCGGCTGGCAAGCTTCTCAGCTAGAGCAACTCTGCAAGGAGCTGTGAATGGCTGCAACAGTGCCTTGGGGGGGGTCTGTTCTTACTGTTTATTACAATCCTTTCCCCTGGAACTTCGGGACCTGGGATAAGAGCTGTGTTTTAGCAAGTATCTTCTGAAGGTATTTCTATGGATTACCCTGTTATGATAAGATGATTTGCTATTTTGTTAAGGTCTGGTTAGTTATTTTCCATCCAAAAAGACAGACACTAGTGTAAACATGGCTGCATGTGTACAGCTTTCACAAATTTCTATTCTTTCCAGGTTTACTCTTATGCATACAGTATCTTTATAAAGGCTGGAATCCCCCCTTCTCAAACCCATTATGTCTCCCTGGGGGTTGGGACCACTGAGATCCTCTCCACAGTTCTGTGTGTAAGTGGCTTTTCAGCTGAATTTTGTTCTGCTGCAATACATTGCTCATTTTGATCTTCAGAAATACTGTAAATGGAGCTTCAGGAATCAAATTTTTGCAACAAATCAACCACAGAACCGATCAGATTCCCCAAAGTCCTCTCCCCACACCCTGCAAACATGGACATTTCTATTGAGCTTCTGGAAAGAGTTTAGTCTTTCTGTCAAATCACAGCTCATTCTGGGCCAGTCTTGGGAATCCCAGCTCCCACATGGAGGAAGGGCAGATGTCATTTGTCACTAGGACTCAGGGCTGTAGGGATCACAGCGATTAACAGTGTGAGCATTCCCACTCTGCTCTCCTGCCTGGCTCTCCTCTGCCTGCAGAACACCATCTCTGACCTCCTCTGCCCAGCCAGTGCTCCCTGCACCCTGCACCTCCTGCTCCTCCCTGCAGCTCCTGCTCCTGCTCAGGCCCCCCAGCTGCCTTTCCCCACACTCCCAGACAGCTGCTAGCTCCCGGTGCCCAGTCCCCCAGTGATTCCCTGTCTGGCCAGTGAAGGCAGGGACTGGAGCAGCTCAGCAGCAGCTGTCCCTTGGAGCTGGCAGCATCTCCTCCTGCTTGCAGGGCTTCCTCATTGATCGTGCAGGGAGGAAGACACTGCTGTGGAAAAACTACACAGTGATGGCCTTGGCTCTAGGGCTCCTCACAGTCACGCTGTCACTGCAGGTAAGACCCCACTGATGCATTAGAACTGCGCCCATGTTTTATTGTATGACAGGTATCGGGACTATTTCCCTCCCCACAAATCACTTTTTAGTGAGTAGAAGTATTTTTAGGGCTAACCATCATATTCATAGAGGTCTGTTCCCAGCCATGTACGCATGGATTAAAGACAGTAGCTTTACACAACCAAGATCACTGCCAAGGCTATCTCATGAAATTTCAGAAAGTAGAGGAAACAGATCTATGTTAAACATTGACATACTTAGTAGTGATGAACATTTGTGATGGAGCTAGATGAATACAATTTTGATTTCTGATTTTATTTGCTTTTCATTTCCTACCACAGGACTCCTTTTCCTGGGTACCATACTGCTCTGTTGCACTTGTCTTTATTTTCATCATGAGCTTTGGCGTTGGGCCAGGTTGGTATTTTCTACTGGAATGGTTTCATTTATTCACTCATTCCTTCCTCACTGCAGCCTTTAGGAGAGATCCCAGCATAACTGTTCCACAATAGGCATGAATCCCTACTTCTGATTCACTGCAGGTGTTGATATTTCACTCCAAACTATGGTAAGAGGTAAAATTAATTTCCTATTGCATTCCTACATGCCTTTGTTCTGAAGAGCCAAGTGCCGCTTCAGACACTTCCTGGTCACTTAAAGCCACGAACTTATGCAGCAAAATTAAGTATGAGGTACAGAAACACCTTGCAAAATTTCTAAGCTTCCTTCTTTCTTTGATATTTTTTTCAGGTGGAGTAGTATGCCCCTTGATCACAGAAATATTCATTCAGTCATACAGACCAACTGCTTATGTTTTTAATGGTGTTACAAACTGGATCCAACTCTTTGTCCTTGGACTTGTGTTCCCTTTCCTTGTGGTAAGCAAAGCAGGGTGTTTGATTCAGTTCAGAGGAAGTTAGACCCCTCTTGTGTGGGATACACATACTGAGAAAGTAAGAAATTACAGCCTGAAAAATATTCGAGGCCGGAGCTTCTCAGCTCTGTTCCCAGGCTGATAAGCTGGTCCAGCTGAAGGCCAGGGAAAATCTCTCCCAGGACAATAACTTGGTCAAAATAGAGAGGAATTAATAACAAGATAGAACTCCTGTTGTGTGTGTGACCAGGCCCTGGGAACGAGGTGTCTTCTCTCTGAACCAATCATCTTTTATCTGCTCTTGGAGTTGTGAGTCATGTTATAAAACCCAGTGTGTTTCTGAATAAACTTGTCTCTCTCTTTCCTGTCATGAGAGATGACCATGTAGCTGTGCATCTTATTTCCGCCGCACCTAAGGGGTTAACACCCCATTCCATGGCTACACTCTTGAACCCAGAGTGTGCTTCTCTTATCAACACGTCATGCAACACACAGAGCCCAAATTAATTGCAGTTCTGATGGCCTCTTCCTTTTTAACCAGGTATTTACTGGAAGGGTAGCAAATCCACAAAATGCTTCTAACTCTACACAAGTTAGAGTGACATAGACAACACAGACACAGTGACAGAGGCACTGACACTGTCAGATGTCATTTGAAGCATGATTTATATCAACTCAGTCTCTGTTCAAGTCCTATTAGTAAATACAAACCCAGAAACTCTACAACATAAGAGAAATAAATCAAGATAAATGTTTATGAACACATTTTTCTCTTTGTTTTCCTGTAGAAAGGTCTTGGTAATTTCTGTTTCATCATTTTCCTGGCATACTGCCTGTCCATGGCTATTTTTGTACTGCTGGTGCTGCCAGAGACCAAAGGAAAGAGCATGCTGCAGGTGATGGAGGAGTTCAACCGTCTGAACTACCGTGGAAAGAAGGGACAGGCAGCCCTACAGCAGAGTGACTGCTCACTGGTGACTGTTACTAGGCTTTAAGAACAAACCCTCCACTTCATATTTTGTTCTTTTATTACTGTAGTGCCCAGAAGTCTTACTAAGCAAGAGAGAATCCATAGATCCACAAAAAAATCACCTTCAGTACAGAGTGCAGCATGAACTTGGTGGTTCTCTCCAGCTCCTGAAATATGAGCTGAATTAATTCCTCTATAGAAAAAAAGTTAACACAGTTTATAGAGAAAATAAGATCTTTGTCAGTCCCTCCAAGCTCGCAGTTGTAAACTGAAAACACAGGATCTGCTATTTTCTTGGAAAAACCAGGACTCCACAGTTGGGAGAAGTCATTCTGGAAGGATCAGAGGTACAGCAAACTTGCAAAGAAGACAGAGCTTTGACACTGAAATGATGTGCTCCCATTAACAAGTCAGTGTCGATGAGCTTTCCCAGAGAAGAAGCTTCAGTTGACAGGAAAAGAAGTGTTTAGCTCTTTAATGCAGTGAAAGAAGAGTGCCTTGCCTATCAGCAGGCAGAATCAGTATGCAATGCTCCCCCCACGTGTACAGTCTTGGAGATTCTTCTATTGGGAAAAACTGGGCTGTGTGAGCACTGAAAGAAAGCAATGAGCAAAGAAAGCAGGGCAGCAGGAAATCATGAGTTGGCAAATCCAGTGGGCAGATTCTCCCTCTTCATTGACAATGACTGTGCAGTGTCTCTTCAGCCTGGAGAACACTGGGCTTCAGTGGGATTCAGCCCTGAGAGAGTGACTGTCTGCTTTTCTTTCCAGGTCTCTGAATATTTCACATTTTCATTCTAAAACCCGGTAAAAACAGCTTTACATTTGTGTTCGTTGCTATATGACATGACACGTTTTTGGTCTTCTTCATGCTTTACAGCTTTCTGATAAGGAAATAAAAAGCTGTGACTAGGGAAACACATCCTTCTGATTGTGTCTGGAATGATTTTCATTGAATGAAGAGGCAGGGATCGAGGAGACCCCATCTTCTGGGGCAATGTTTGTGGGGTCAAGGAATACTGTGTCTCTTGTTTTGGACATGAGATCTTCACTACCAACTGATGCAGATGCTGCACAATAAATTTTGCAAAAGGATCTGAATATTGAGCAGCAGTTTCTTTCACAGCCCTAAGGCTCCTGTTATTTTATCCTCACATCATCCTCCAGCAGTTTTTGTGGCAGTACCAAAAGCTAATGCCAGGAGCAGAGAACTTTCCCAACACAGCCATCCCTCCCATGACAATTATCATGCTACCAAAAAAAACTAGATGAAGTTTATTGTTTCAAGGCTTGAGATCATTGATTGCACAGTGCCACTTTAACAACCAACATACATTCCTTCTTCTGGTAAAAAATGCAGGGGAAATAAAAAAAAAGCATTGGAAGTGTTTTGAAAAGAAAATATTAGGTAATTATTATTTTAAAGGTCCTTATTTGGTTTGGTGTTTCTCAAACTTGCTGGTTCCCAAGGAGGAAGTTTTTATTGTCTTACAAGATATTAAAAACTCATTTCCTTATACACATCTTTCTACAGCATGATTGTGTTCAACTTGCCTTACTTGTGCCCTCCTACTAAAGGCTGTCCACAAGGGGGAAAGTGTGGTAAATCATTGACACTGCCATAAACTATGATGGATTGGGAATAAAGACTGAAGATGTACTAGTGAATCTGCAGTTCCAGGATCCAGGATCCAGGATCACACAAGTGCCACACAGGGCATCTCTGAAAACAAAATCCCTCCACGTCCAGGGCGTTGGATAAGCTCCATACTGGGTCTGGAAAAAGAATATTTCTTGGAGGGTTCAAATCCTAGGTGGAGGGATGCATCTTGCCCTCTTCTTTAGAAAAAAAAAAAAAAGCTGTACTAGGCATTTAAGGCTTGCTTTTTCCATCATACAGCACTGAACAGTAGCATGAGGCCAGATGAAAATGAGACAGCAGTAGGAGTGTTCTAGGAGGGACACAGACAACAGGAGGAAGAGGAACAGGGCTCTGCAGGGACTGTTGGATCAACCAGATGTTAAAAACTAGCCACAGGTGATATTTAGAAACCTCTCCAGAAAGGTCCAGAAAAGTCCAGAGCTGCCATGTGTGTCTTTCCTTCCATCTTCAGCACAAAGAAAAATCTTCCTTTCTCCTCTAGTTCCTCCAGGCTCATCAGCTCCTTGCCCACTGAGATGTGGCATTTTACTCTGGCACACAGTGGGTCAATTCCACTGTTACAGAGAGGCTTCTGAAGGGTTCTGGAAAAACTCTGAGCCTCTTTAAAGAACTGGGTGTTAACAGGGACACAAAATGCCAATATTCCAATACTTCATTTCCTGCATCTAGGAAATTGTTCAAGCAATTACAAATCTTCCAGCAGGTAAGAAGAGGCATTATGGCTGAACTACAGTTCTAAAGGGCTGTTGTAGACTGGAGGGGGGGAAACCTCCCCTGCCCAAGCTGCTTTTCAGAGAGGTGAAGAGGGACTCTGCTCCACTGAAGGGAAGATGGTGGCACTGGCTGACTCCTCACACTACAGGAACACACAGGGGTTTTAGCAGTGTGAGTAAGGATGAGTGCTCCCAATTCAAGTAGGATAAACATTTACCAATGTTGTAATCAGCTTGTGATATCTGGGTCTTAGAATAATTAAACCAGCAAGAAGTGGCCCTGGCCAGTGTCAGGGGAGGACACAAATTGCTAAAAGCCGCATAGTTAGAAATTAACTTCTGTGCTGTGATCCCAAACTCTTATAATCTCAGTGTGGAACCCATCTCTCTCATCTGGCAGACTTGAGAAGGGCTCTCAGAGCAGGCAGGGTTTCAATGGGAAATGGCTGGTTTCCTCTCAGACCTGGTGAGTATCCAAATTCTTGTGTTCTAGCCCAGGTCACTAACAGCAGCGTGGTCTTTAAGATTGCAGCAAAGGGAATAACTCTTTCTTGTAATAAAAATGGGCAACAGAGCTTGGGACAGCAATGGTTGAGCAATGATTGACTAAATGGCATCTGCAGAAAGTACATTAGAAATGCAAAATAGTGAGAGGTTTAAAAGAGGACATGGGAAACCAGGAGAGATGGGAATTTGGGGGAAGATACAGAACATAGTATCAGTGAAAAACACAAAACACAAAAACGTCTCCCACTCTACTGCTCTGCACTCTCAAGGACAATCAAGGATACTCATCAGTTTAAAGTGTGATCTGACTAAATGCCTGAAAACATATGTGCTTGTGAGAAATGCTCTGAAATTCACTGTATGTCATAGAAACACAGCATTTCCAATAGGACTCGTTCAGATAGGGCCTCTAAAAATGTCATTTCATGCAGGGTTGATAAAAGTGAAATGTAAAAAAAATAAGTTTTGAGAGGACAGACTTGAGTCATCTCTGGCAAATGTTAAACACTGTCCCTGAAGAGGCAAAGGTGAAAACAAAATGGGATTCAGGAAAGCTGTAGCTTCTTTCTAGTGCAAAGGTAAACACAAACGATCTCAACAAGGCTTTCGTGATTTTTGTTTTCTGTGATTAGCAGAACTAGCAGAATTAGAGAATTTATCTTTTCAGATTGCTAATAACCAGGAGAGGAACATGGCAGAATGCGCAGATTAGTATTTTAACAATTTAACAGTGAATTTTGCTTAATTATTGTAAAATTCAAGATAGGTTTTTGCATGTTAAAGGTTTCTTACTCGTAGAAATGTGAAGACAGAAGGTCCTGTAAATGATCTCATGGTCTGAAAGGCGTGCTGGTATCAGGAACTTGTCAGGATGTGTTTCATTCTCTTTGGCAGGTTCAGTACCGGAGGCTATGGCTCATGATTGTGGTGCTGGGAATTGGTGGAACCCACCTCTCTGGTTTTCAAATGTCTGTGATCAATTACACTTCTCCGGTAGGCAAAGCTGGAGGAAAGAAAATCCCATCTCTAGCTGTTCCTCGTGTCTTAGGCCTTACACTTTGCAGATGTTTTACAGAAGCTCTTAGGTGTTGCTATGTCAGTTTAGTCCCAGCTGTTTCCAATGCCATGCTGTCACTGTCAAAGTTTACATGATTGCAAGGAACCGTGCTCCAAATACAACCTCCCATAGAATTTTGTGGAAACAACATACTCAGATAACTCCTTAAAGTTTATGCCATGGAGAAAAGAAAAGAAAACCAGAAGTAGCTAAAAGAGTCAACCTCCTTTTCTCTTTATATCCATTAATGGCCACAAGAACATTTGCACTTCACTATAATGGATATAAGGTCCTAATTTTTTGGTGTAGGAGAGGTAGGATTCAACACACTAAAGAGTATAATTAATTTTTGAAAGATGCTTGTACACTATTAGGCTGTATGAGAGGAAATATCAATCCTTATTTGCAAACAAATGTCCTATAGTCACGCTTTTAGTCACGACTATTAATCTATTTTTTTTTTAATTGTAAACATTATGAAGAACATTATGATTAGTGCCTTGGTGGAACAAAAATCTCTTTTTTGTCCCAGTATATTCAGAAGTTTATCAATGAAACTTGGCTGGAGCGATACGGTTCTGTGCTGCCCCAGGAGACCCTGATGCTGCTGTGGTCCTTCATCGTGTCTGTGTACTGCATTGGTGGGATGATAGGGTGTCTGTGCAGTGGCTACCTGACTGCAAAACTTGGAAAGTAAGTTCATTTCCTAGTGTCTCACTACCGGGAGCTGCAACAGGGGATGCTATTAAATATTACTCAACTAACAGAAGGGATAACAGAATTTCACTGCCCCCTGCTGCCACAGAATTTACCCAGCATGTGGAACTACACCTGGGCACATGGCAGAGACAAGAACATGCAGATGTTTCTGATTCCCTCCTCACAGTTTTTGTTGACATACAATTCCCATATTTTTGCTGACATTTGACCCTGCAGGAGTTTCCTTCAGCCTCACACAGTGAGTAAGAGGAGTCTAGCTTTTCCCTTTCCAGTCCTCTGCAAAGACATTGTGCCTTTTCCTAACCAGATTTGGTCATCCTATAAGCAATGGGTTTAAACATGGCCATGGCTTCAGTCTGTAAATCCAGAGGAGAAGAGTCAGACATGAGTCAAAGAAGAAAAAGCAAAAAATGGCTCACACCCACGTGTTGCTCACTCTTGCAGGAAGAAATGCCTGCTGCTCAATGACGTGGTGCTGCTAATAGCCACGCTGCACACCGGCTTCAGCAGGAGAGCCAAGGCTTTTGAGATGATCCTGGCTGGGCGCTTCCTCGAGGGCATCGCTGCTGGTAGGACTCCCCACTATTCCATGGTAATGTGACTTCTTCGGGGTGGATACAGAAATCTTCCTGCTGGGAGTACCCAGCAATGAGCTGTAAGCCAGTGGAACAAGGAATAGATTGGGGCAAGGTAAGATGAGCTGTCCTTTGCCATCAGGAGGTCTTGTAGAGAGATCTGATGGATGAGCTAAACATCTCACTTAAAGCAAAAGGTACATTTTCAGCCCATTCTTGCAGAGAAAGGGTTCAGAAGAGAGAGGATAGAGCTGAAAGGGAACTGAAAAGGGACCCTCTCTCTTTCCACAGCTTTAGCACTCTCCTGTCTTCTCCCTTTAGGAATACATATGAATGCCCATGTTCAGTATGCCGGAGAGATCTCACCTAAGAAGCTACGTGGATTTATAAATGTGACCTCCACAGTGTTTCTTGCACTAGGAAAAACTGTAGCAAGAATTCTTGGATTAAGGTGCTTGTGTTACTCCTTCTCAGCCTGTTTTATATTTATTTTTTTTTCTGTATAGAAGGGGTGTTCTCCCAGTCCTAGAAACGGACATACACTAAGGCTAGGGGTTTATTTTGCTCAAGTACAGCAGTCGAAAAGGAGGCATCTACCCTATACAAGTTACTGAGGTTTCCATGTCATTCCCTGGGGAGAGAAACGCCTTCCTCTTGAGAAAGGATGACTCCATCTCTGGAGGTGCAATCTCTCTGCTGAAGTTAATAAAAAAAGGTTGTATGTAAATTCTCTTAATAAATTTATGAGATCTAAAAGTTTTGCTAATTTCTTGATAACCTCATGCAGAGTTGCAGTGTTGGTTCGAAGAGCTGTTATGGGAATATTCCAGCCTTCAGAAATTAAAAGTCTAAAAAAAATGTCAGTCATGCAGAAGAAATAAAGTATTAGTCTAATAAAGAAATAAAATATTAGTCTATTTTCCTATCGCTAACCTAATAATCTATTTCAATTGTACTTTTCAATGACTGTATCTATTTTCTGTCTCTTTAGCCAGCCTAGAATTTAGAAAATACCGATTTAGTTATAAACTGTAATTTTACTGGACTATAAATAGATTCTAACATGCTTTCATAGAGATCTTTTAGGAACTGAAGACATGTGGAATGTGCTATTGTCCTTCTCTGGGTTGGTGGCATTGATTCAACTGCTCTTTTTGCCATTCTTTCCTGAGTCCCCACCCTATCTCTTGATGCAAAAAGAAGACAAAGCTGGTTGCTTGAAAGGTAAAATAAAACTTTAGATCCTTAGTTTCTTAAATCATATTTCTTGGGAAAGCGAAGCTAACAGCAGGAATTGGCTTTTCTATTAGCCAGCTACAGATTTCTTGATAATTACATGATAAAAGTCCTCCAGACCAAGCAGAGTCATCAGAGACATTTAAGATCTACCCCTAAGTGCTACAGCATTTTCCAGGGAAGTTTCACCGTGTCCCAGTAAGTGATGTTCTTTCCAGTCCTTTGCTCAGTAACTGATGAATCAAAGCATGGACTCAACTGCAAATGTTCAGTGTCATTAAAAGTTGAAAACCACAGAATAATGAGTGGATCAAATGATGGAGCAGTATACTTCATTCTGTCTCTTCTGTAGCCATGAAGCAACTCTGGGGAGAAGGGAATTATCACACAGAATTTGATGACTTGATGAAGGAAAAGGCTATGACAAAAGGCACCAAAATCATGAATGTCCTAGAGGTGCTGAGAGAACGATCAGTGTACCCACAGCTGTGTACCATGCTCCTCCTTTTGCTGAGTCTGCAGCTCTGTGGCCTCAGTGCAGTTGAGTATGCCCTATTTCCATGCCTGGATCTGCTATTAAGTCTCCAAAGTGCCACAGTGCCAACTTGTCCCTTTCCTTTATGTCTACATTATTCCTCCTCACACAGAGCCCGCTGCCTGACACCTGTGGTATCACCCCCAGTATTGTTCATAAGTTTTAGGGAGTTTCTCAGGTGGGAATACAAGAGCTCCAGCTCAGCCTAAGTTGCTGCAAGGGCACTGTTGCCTTCATTCCCCTGGTGGTACAACCAAGGAATCTGCAGTGGAAAGGGTTACAAGCATCCTAAGGCTTACAACAGCCCAGTACCACTTGCTTTGACCTCTGCAGTAGCAGATGGCCAGCTACTGCCATCCAGTTTCGTTTCATTTGAGAAAGGACATCTATCCATCCTTTCAGCTGTTTCCATGTAGAGCTGGCTGAGCCCAGTGCAGCCCAGCTTGGCAGCCATTCCCCTCCATGTTATCACTTGTCTGGGGGTCTCCTCCACAAGCCCTGGCCCAGCCTGTGCTGGAGGTGGTTCATTCCAGCTGCCAGCAATGGAATTCCCTCTGCATTCTGCTGGCAGGAAAATGGTGCCCATTCCCTCAGGGACTCTGCAGATGAGCAGCTTCTGTTTAGCAACCGGAAAAGGGCAACAGAATCAAATGTTTGCTTGACAATGTTTGGTGTGCTAAGACTGAAATTTGTTTTTGTTTCTCTTGTCTTGTCCCTTTCCTTTTCCTTTTTGCCAAAATGACACCTTTTCCCCATGTCTTACAGGTAACTTTCAACAGCTTTTTTTTCCTTTCTTTTTTTCCCCTTACAAATCCATTTCCTTTGTTGCCATTAACCTTTTGATTTCTCACATCTGGAGTAGTTATGTTACCTCTAGTATGGCCCAATAATGTATTGCTGGTTTTGCAGTGATAACAAATCTAGTTCTGAATGATTCTGGATAAGCATGTATCACATCTATTAACTGTGCTTTGTTTTTCTTATTTCCCAGATCACCTTTTACACCTCAGAAATTTTTTTGACAGCCAACCTGCAGGAAAGCATAATCCCATATGTATCTCTAGGAGTTTCAATCTGTGAACTCATCTCTGTCATGTTCTGTGTAAGTCAGAGCTTTCTGGGGGTTTTAAGAATTAAAGTATTATTTTTTGAAGCAAATGAATCTTCTCCTTATGAACCAAATAATTTTTCTGTGGTGCTGCATAAATCTGTACAGTGGTTGTTACTATCCACTGCAAGTTTTGTCCCAACTTTCATGTGTTTTGTCCCATCTTCATTCATCTTAATTTCTCATAAGAACCCTTTATGAAGTGTCATTCAAACCAAAATATGTGTACTCATTTCCATATATTTATGTATATCTATACATTCAAATGGAGTTGCTGCATGCTTCCATTGATTACAGTGTTTAAGAAGTAGCTGCAATGCTGGGCAGTGATGGTAATTCATAGTGTAGAGTCTAGAAGGAATTCAATAAAACAACAAAGGTGGTACCAATAAGATTTGTGTTCTCTGAAGCAAAAAGAACTCAAGGAGAATGCTTGATTTGATGGATGGCTCACAGTTGGATTTTGCCACGCTTCCAGCCATGTGCCCTTTTTTCTGTTCCTCAGAGCTCCATAATCGATCGGTTTGGACGCCGAATGCTCCTGTGTGGTGGTTATTCACTGATGGCACTGATACTGGTGTTGCTTGAAACATGCCTTCTGCTGAGTGTAAGCAAATGTCTCTCTGGGAGTGGGCCTGTATCAGAATTCTCTAGGAGGACAGCAGAGTCAGCCTTAGCTTTCATATCCAAACCAGCAGGTCAGAATGGTTTCTGAGTACAAGCTCACATCTGTAGATGTGACACCACGAGCTGCTTCTGGTCTTCCACTGTGTTCAGTAAAGGAAGATAAGCAGGTCTAAAAAGCATCTCTCACAGAGCTTAGCATCATGGGCTTTTTCACAAATATTGCTGTTCCTGTGCTTGGATCAGATGTGTTGCAGCTATAAAATTAATTTTCATCCTCTTCCCTCCCTTTGCCTTTGTCTAGGATCAGTTCCTCTGGTTGCGTTACTGCAGTGTTATTCTCATCTTTTTATTCATCATTGCTTATGGACTAGGACCAGGTGAGTACCACAATAAAAGCAACAGGAAAGCTCAGACACAGGGTAAAGCACAGGCTATGAATATATAGAACTAGAATGTGTGAGTATATCTTTGAAAATCAGCAGCTTAATTAAGACTGAGATTGAGGGAATCTCAATTTTTGATGAATTAATTACCCAAGAAACAATTTCTTTAACAAAATATATTAAATCATTCACACCCAGATGAATCAGGACCCTTTTTTCTCTCATTGGATTACAGGTTCAAACCAGATAAATTCTTGTAAATCAATTAATGAAGCCTTGTTTTGCAGGGTGTGATTACTGTTCAGTGCATACAGGTTCAGATGGCTGATCTCTGTCAAAGGGCAGAGGTAGGCTTTTCTAAAATACCAGAGTTTTCTCAATTTACCTGTAAAATCCTACTGTATGAAAGACTGACACCAGACAGCATGAATAATCTGTCTCTTAGCACTGCTCTGTCCTTGCTTGTTCTCTCTTAATATCACCCTTCATCACCTACGTCAGTAACACCAGTCCCAAACTTACAGCTCTCTGGTAGAACCTCACTCACCTAAGGGCAGGGTTTACTCCAGAAGTTCTCTGACTAAACATAACCAGTAGTTACTAAAGTCTCCAAATTCAAATGTCATCCTTTAGTATTGTAAGGGTTGTACCTGACAACCATGAATGTCTTGAAAGCACAACAGAATTCCCACAGTACCGAAGCTGAGGTACCTTCTATGGGAAATGGTCAATTACAATAATGTTTCTATCACTTTTTTATATTGTTTTTTTCCCTCAGCTGGAGTTGTTGTGGCTGTTATGAATGAAATCTTCACCCTGTCAACAAGGGCCTCCGCTTTTGTAATTGGTGGAATCGTCATTTGGCTGGGCCTCACCTTCACTGGAATGATTTTCCCCTTTGCTGTAGTATGTAATTTAATTCAAATCTTCTCTTTGACTCTGTCAATTTAATATGGATTTCTAGGCTGATCTCGACAGGGAGTAGGATGAAATGACTTGTAGATGATCAAAACTGCGAATCCCTTATTGCTATGGCGTATGGAGGCCATTTTTATAAAACATTTCCCAATATTTCAGAAACCACCTGCTGCCCCAAGAACAGATTGAAAAGATAAATAAATATTGTTTCTGTAAAATGAGCCTATTCCTTATTTCACAGGAACAAATCAACAAGTTTCAAGAGTCTGTAGGGCAAGTGCTGCCAAGGATATCACTCATCTTGTTCTATTTTTTATCTCCAGATGCTTCTTGGTCCTTTCTGCTTCCTCATCTTTATTGCTGTCCTGCTCATTTCAGTGGTTCTTATCTACCTGTTCCTCCCAGAAACAAAAGGGAAATCAGCCTCTGAAATCACAGAAAAATTCAAAACCTGCCAGTTTAAGAGGAAACGTCATCAGGCAGTGGAGATGTATGCTGCTGAAGAAAAGACATTCTGCACCAAGCTCTGATAAGCCACCATAAGTAATTTCCACTATTCAGGCATAACACATCAATTGTATTACAAGTTTTTCTCCATTGCTGTCATTTTAAAGTGCAAGATTTGTGTCTATGTTACTTTATAAGAAAGTTCTGCGCAGGATTAAGAGCAGGATGAAGATAGGATTAAACATAGCCATAGTTCTTGCAAACAATTTTCAGATCATTTCTTTATGCTATCACACTGTAAAGGACTTAGTATTGATTGTGAAAGCTGCACATGATCAAATAGCAGGCAGAATACAAGGAAATCTTCTATTTCCTTGAGCTGACATCAAGTAACTCTATGTCCTGATTGTCTCTGTGGCTGTCAGGGATCAGCCCTGATCCCCAGGCATTTGGTACAGAAGAACTCTCACTTGCATCCTCTGGAGCAAACTGACTGCACTGCCCATGAGGATCAGTTGTAGCAAAATCAGGAGGAAGTTCTTGTAATATATTCTGGTACCTCATGGATGGCACAAGGGTTAACAAATACACATCCAGTGCTGAGAGCTGGAAGAAAAGAGGCCTGGAGAGAGACAGAGAATAGGATTTTGAGAGAGTACTGAGAGAGTAGACAGCTTGAAAATTCAGCCCATTTTGTAAAAAAGTAACTGCTCAAAAAGAAAGAAGTTGTGATGGCCAGTATCTTCTATATGTGTGCTGCTGTAGGACACAATGCACTTCGGTGCTGCACACCAGCACACAATCCTACACTTCACTGCTGTGCTCCACAGCAGCCCTGCACTGTGTGCACTGTGCTGCTCAAGGGCTGCCAGTCCTGCTGGCCACTGCAGCATCCAATCACTCCCTGTGGGAGCTGAGGCAGAGAGTACTGTGGATTTTATCAGCATATGCAGTTTGATATCCAAGATGCCTTGGCAAGAGCAAGCAGAGCTTTGAAGATTACAAGAAGATTGGATGAAGACTGGTGACAGGAAAGAAGATAGAATTAAGTAGAAATGTAAAGTTTGTCCGTGTGATGTTTAGCCCAATGAATGTAGTAAAAAATTACTAGCCTTCCTAAAAATGGTATACAAGCATATGTAACTCACAGTAAAATTGGATTCTGATCACCAGTCTGCAGTCCCTGTCTCTCTCTCAATTGTCAATACCCTCCCCAAACTCTTCTACCTTTGTATAGGATGATGAATTATTTTTCCTTTTCCTGCCATGATTACAAATGGTATTTCATGCGTCCTCTTTAGCAGGACTATAATTCCTTTCTTTCTGCAGTTTAACCATTCTTATTTATTGCCATTGTGCTGAAGTCTGAATTGAGTTTTAGGTTGTTTAGGGAGTTTTCTATTAAAAAAATACAAATAATATACTCACTGCTTCTAAAGGAATAACCACAGAAGAATCTCTGATATTAAAGTGCCAGTGTGTGTTCCAGCAATCAAAACCTGATTTAGATTTTAGATTCACTGCCTTTATCACTGCCTGTATCAACACAGGGAGTACTCACGATACTGAATGTTCCCATTCAGAAGGCCCTCTCCTGTTGAGGCACTGAAATATTTAATCCACCCATTTTAAGCGTTGTCCAATTGCTACAAAAAACATAAATCAACAGAAATCATACGAAGTAAACATTAACCTCAGCCTCAGAGTAGGATGGTTACTTAAGATGAAGGTGCAGAAGTGGCATGGGAGAAAACTTGTCAGAGAAAACTCCCTCAGACTGACAGAGTTCTGTCTGCCTGGGATCAGCCACACTTTGATAAAGATGGACAAGCTCCCTCCAGAAGTGGTGAGTACTGCAGCTGGCAGCACCAGCTGGCAGCATTAACTTTCAGAAGAGCTGAGATGTTGCCTGTTGCAATTGCCATTCCTAAAGATAATGCATTACATATTTTCCAAACTTTTTTCCAAAATAATAGGGTAGGCAAGGGATAGTCCCTTAAAATTAGATCTAACATTTAAAATAAAAAAAATCAAAAGACACAGACTTAACATTCTGGGATAAATCATCATGGAAACTTTGAAGGAAGTCAGAAAAACTTCTAACTAGTGGTTAGAAAAGCTAATTTTAAAAAATTAGGAATTAAATTCCTATACTTCTTAGGTATGGTGGGCTATTTCTGTACCATTTTTACCTGTTTGCTTCCATGTCCGAGTGTGACACTATCAGACTACTCTCCTTGCTGGTAGAGTGAAAATGTTATGAAATGGTACATTTGAAAATAAAGGTTTTGTGGATGGTTTAGTTAATGTGAAGAAGAGCAGCAAAACTGAAATTCTAGAACCTTTATCTGGCTGATCATTTTTTGCATTTATGCTTTGCATGTTCTGCTGAGATGGTTTAAGCATCAGCAGACAAGCCAATATCCTAGAAATGCAGGGACTATGATATCACAGCTTCTTGTGTGATGAGCTTGTGCTGTTCCTTGCATGTTCAGTACCAGTGGTTGGCTGTAATGTTCTTTGTGTTGGCAGCTGGTGGATCCCTCACAAGTCCCTTTCAAACCTCTACGAACAAATCTTCCTCCATGATAAGAAAAGCAGATAGAGCATCTTCAGTAGTCATTGATGGTGGGGTCAAGATGTAAAGGATGTGTCCCAAGTCAAATTGCAATTTTTTTCCATGAACTTTTCATTCCCAGCTCTTTCCACCCACTCCTCTTTGCAGAAGGAAAGGGGGAGAGCTCACCTACAGCTGCCTGTGAGCAGGCATGCCCAGGTAACAAACACATCAGCCTCTCCACCCAGGTGTTGCTACCATGCCCTCTTCCCTGTGCCCTCTCTGACAGAGCAGCTTGCAGTGTTATAAAGGGGAATTTCTAAAGCCTGTGTCTCCTGTGTGGCATTAAGAACAGTATGAGGCCAAAGGGATTACAGATGTAACTTTTATCTTCTTCCATGCTGTTCTTTCCTGCTCTGCACAGGTTTAATAGTGAAATGCAATTGCAGGTGGCAGTGCCTCTGAACTGTGCTGAGCAGACATTAAACCATAGAGTTGCTAACTCAAAAGACAGATGGAAAAGTACCCATTGGGATCAGTGTTCAGGAGGATCAGTGTTCAGAGCTGGAGCACTGCAGAGGGACTGTTCATCCCTGTCACACAGCACCATGGCTGGTTTGAAAGCAGGTGCCTTGCTTTCCTCTGTCCCTCTCTTTTGAAGCCCAGCTATGCTGGCTCTTCTATAGCTCCAGTGTCTCCTGCAAGAAGCCAGGTTGCTTTGCTGGGCACCTCCTCTGCTTCATGGCTCAGTAACCTTTCCATCTCAAGTATTCATCCTCCCAAACCACACCAATGCAAAGTGCCAGACCTCAGGCGGCCTGCTCTCCCAAACGCTCGCTATTGCTGCATCTCTTGCAGTTACTGAAAAACCAAAGAGTAGATGATTAACCTGCCAGTATTAATGTTTGTGGGTTGTTCTAATCCTATTCCAAGGCCTTTCTCTCACACTTCTGCAAGCAACATCTCAAATTATGTTGACTACTCACCCTACCTATTTTGCCTTCAGGAAAGAAGAAAATTTTAACTATTTTATTTCTATTGCTGTTTCACACCTAAAGACTGGAGTGTATCACATCACAGTAACCAGACAAACTGGATTTCATGAAGCTAAACTTTGCCTTCATTGTCATCATTTTGTCATCATGTTCAAAATGCTGTAAAAGGAGGAGCTAAAAAATAAAATTAAATTTTCTTTCTCTGATTTATTTTGAGTGAAACCTCATTGCTTCCTGCCTCCTTATCTTTACTGAGATCCTCATCAGCTCAACATCTCCCTCCTTCCTCTTCCTTCTGGTGACAAAGAGAAAAATTGTTATGAAAATAACCAAAGAATTTGGCACATGACATTTTAGGAAGAGACCTCATTCCTTTCCAGGAAATACTTCTCTTGAGGAAGTACCACCTACACCAACTGGTCAGCAGAAAGAGCATATATTGAGGTCATAAAAGACCTTGATGCTTGCAGACTACAAAACAAAGGCAAATTATTGTTTTCTAATATGGGAAAAGATATTTTTTCACAGACACAAGTGGAATCTTCAGGAATGAGTAACTCTCATATCACCTTGAAAATGTGATATGGGCGGTCAGCAATCAACAAGTCATTGTAACATAAAATATGTGCTATGTTAAACTCTTAGATTTAACTTAAAACGTGTTTTGTACCTAAAGATTTTCTTTAGTTCCAGTCCCCATAATTTTGTTATTCAGAATTTCATTCTGAGTTTTGGATTATAACAAACCTAAATCAATTCTAAAAGAAACCACAGAGTTTCTCTCAGTGCAGAATTAAATGCAGATGGCTTCAGTCATCCACAGTGAGCAGTTTAGTGTGGCTCAAGCTGGCTTAGAACCAAGCCTGATTTTCAGCTCTTTACACAAAACTCTTTGGCACACCTCATGAAGGTGGGGTTCACATGTTTGTCCATTTCACAGGACACATTTCTTACAGCTCTATTTAAAAAAATAGTTACAAGATCTCTTTAATTCATTAATAATACTTTGAACATGAAACTGTGCACGACTTCCAGGGTAGCAGCTTTTTCAAGAATATAGGTGACATTTTCAACAGAAACAGTCAATTTCATTGACTTGAAAAAATCCGAGATGTAAGCTCCTACAGTGAAATTCTCCTAAAATTACTAATAAGGTGAAATAGTACCATGGCTCAGAATCACCAGATATCCCTCAAAATGTAAGAGAAATTTCACTGTGAGATGCTTGGATTTGCTGCTATTTGAGGTCCTCAGTAATTATTTTCAAGGGATGAATCCTTATGACATAGCCTCCCTACACCTCACTACAGTTTGAGAAAAAATACATAGTGAAAAGGAGACATTAACATTTTAAAACAATAGCCAAGATATATGCAAGTAGTTACAATGTCGGTGTTCAAGAGAAAATACAAAAAGTGCCAAATCATTTTAAACACTATTGCCAGCCAGGATAAACAGCATTTGCTAGGCAGTTACACAGACAATAGCTGGAATTACACAAGTAACCAAGGTTTTAATATTAACATGCCTTTTTTTTTTTTTTTTTTTAAAGATTTAGACTCACAGGATTTGCAGTGAACCCCTCTGTAAATAATTGCATTCTGTGTTTTATACACTGAAAGCACAAGCCCTGAGGGTGAGTTTGGGCATTTGCTGAGGGGCTCAGTACAACCCCATTGCCCCATTTGCCCCCCCAGGACAATCCCCTGGCATGAGGAGAACAAGCAAAGGCATTGAAGGCAAGAAGAGCACAGGGCATCAACCACACATGAAAGCCCCAAGCAAATCAACCCCTTTTTGCATGTGCTGGCTCCAGTGGAAGCCACATAGAGCTACAGTTTGATTCCTCTGGGAATCAAAGGTGATTTTTCAATGTCTGCAACACTGATTTTGGAGCCATTCTGTGTCAAAGCTGAAAACTGAGGGAGTAAGATCCTGGTGGTCCTATCCCAATTCATTAGGGCATATTTATCTTCTCTGACAACTTTCATGGACCTTAATCTTTTACTGTTTTTTCACCACACCTAGTGGACAAACAACCCCATAAACACCAGACAACAAATACCCTTCCTTAGCACAGTCTAACTGATTCATAAGGCCTGAACAGCAAAATTAGGCTCTGAAATCTGCCTATTTTTCTTCTAATTAGGATATTTACTTTATCAAAGAATCGGAAACAGAACACCACATACTTTACTTATTAATAAATAACAATAGCTAAATCTTGTACCAGCTGCTTTTCGCTTTCTGCAGATTATGGCAGATATACAAGCTAGTCTGTATCATAGAAGTTAAACATTTTACTCTTCCTGGAAAACTATTTGGATTGTTTTGCCTGAACTCTTCTAGTTTCCCTTCCCAAAGCCCTCACTGGTCCCCAGATGCAGATTTTCTCTGCTTTGAAACTTTCCCCCTGGAGACTGGCCAAGACGTAATTATTTCCTGAAATATTTAATCTGGCAGTGTTAACTTTGGCCAGTCGAAGTAAATGTGAGTGAAGATGAAATAGTAAAAATTTAACTCTGATCCCTGAAGCCAAATGCCCACTGCTGTAGCAGCAGGCAGAAGACAGAGAGACACAAGCCTGTGATGACCAGGACACATCACACGCTGGACAGCCAGCCCTCAGCCAGAGATGACAGGTTTCCTATCAAACCTGGTAAGTACTTGCTGGGGTATTTACATCTGGGACATTTTTGTGTGCTGCTTGGGCTTCAAAGAAAACAAAATCAGTGTCTTGGTAAGAACAAGGCTCCTGTTCACTGCAAGTATCTTGGAAGTGGTTCTGCCCACAGCAGTTCATATGCTCTGCCATCCATCTTTATCATATTTTTATCACTATGTTAATGTGTCTTAAATGTTTTCATGGATTGGAAAATATTTGCTTATCTAGAAATATAATTTGCTTTGCTTGCCTGGTGAAAAAAAAGTGCTTTGTTAAATACATCTAATTATTCAGATCAAGACAAGGCAGGCAGAGGTTTTGAGAGGCAGGGGACAGGACTGGATGCTAGCAGCCATGGTGCCTTGACAAGGATGCTTGTGGAAGCTGCACTTCCTTGAGCTGGATGTAGGGAAATCACAGGAGGATGTACATCTCACACCAGGGCAAGCTGAGGGAGCCTGAAAATTCCTACCTGAAAATCCCCTGAACAAATGAGATGTTTCAGGAGAATGAAAGACAGATTGTGAGAACAGCCTGAATTGGCTACAACCTTAAGACGATTTTGTTCTGCTTCTGCAGGTACAGTACCAGGGACTCTTTCAAATGATCACTGTCCTGGGGATTGGTGGCACATTCCAAATCGGCTTTCAAATTTCTAGCATCACCTACATGTCTCAGGTAGGCAAAGATGCACATGGTACACTGGTTAATGAGAGCACTGAGTCTACATTGCTGCCTGAGGCTGCTCCTCTGGCGTTCAGAAAGGGTTTAATCACAATATTCTCCTCTCATTTCCCACTTGCTATCACAAACAGCAGAGCGTGTCAAAGTGTTGCAGACAGAAAAAGAGAAATCTGCAAGTTGTAGTTAATAGAACTGTTCCTCAGAAGACACACAATAACTAGGGTGGCATCTGTCTCCCCTAAAATCTTATAGCACATGTGCTTTCTTCAATGGTTTCAGATGATATTTTTGTGGTTATCCATAGTGACAGAAAAATAGAACAAGTGAGCCATGCTCTAGGACAATGTCTGCTTCTCTCCACTGATCACAGGTAAAACTTCCATTAAGGACACTGAAGTCTAGAGGGAAGACATTACTATTTTGTAAACATCACCTTAGTGGAAAATCATTATTTTCTGTCTTCAGAGCACTAAGGTCTGGGTGAAAAAGTGTTTAGGAATTGCACTGAACAGGCTCTGTGTAATGTGGCATTCTTGGCAGATATGTGAGAGAAAACCCATAACTCACTTGCAGAATTTTGTAGTACTGTTTACACTATTCTTTAGTACCAGTCCATGCCTTGCTTCTTCAGATTTCAAGGATAAAAAACCCAAAGATTTAACTTGTAATGGCAGAATGAGCATAGCACTCTCTATTATACTATGTCTGTTAACTAATACACATTTTTAAAGCCTGTGTGAAGTAGTAACTTTAGCTGAAGCAACAAAACTACTTTGTAAATGTAATAAAATACCTGCCCTGCTGTCACAGGTATTGTTAATGAACTTTTTTTCTGTCTCAGCATGTTAAGGCTTTCATTAATGAAACGTGGCTGGAGCGCTATGGCTATCCCATCCAACAGGACAACCTCTTGTTCCTGTGGTCCATCACTGTGTCCATCTTTGGTATAGGAGGTCTCTTGGGTTCTTCAGGAAGCAGATACCTCACTGTTAAATTTGGCAAGTATGTATGTTTGAAGACAATTTGTCAATTGAATTTTAGCTTGAGGAAATTATAGTCAAGGTTTTAAATGAGACAGACTTTTAGACTTAGTCATGGCTGTAGCATAGCCAGCTTAGCTGATTTTCCTGCTTGCTGCCCATGTCCTGTGCTGTCAGCCTGTCCCACCAGGCACAGCTCCTCAGATTGGGTTCATCTCAGCAATAAGGAAAGGCAGCACCTGGCTGAAGTCAGAACGGGTTCTTGAAAGTGCTACTCAAAATACAGAAGCATTGAGATCCTTGTTGGTGCTGCAATAATGTATTTCACAGAGGATGTTCAAATGCAGAAAAGCTTTCAGACTTTTCTCTGCTACACAACCCAGAAGTGTTCCCAAACTCCCAGGTGCAGGCACGTGCCAAGGCACATCATGAGTCCAAAGCACCCAGCACTGATTTTGTCCAGAACCACATACGTGTAATTTAAAAAAACTATCAAGACAACTTCAGCCAATGCATGGCATTAAATGCCATTTCCCTTTGAAGTCACAAAAAATCTTTTCATTTTTTTGTACTTACAGAAAGAAATGTCTCCTGTGCAACAACGTGCTCATGATAGTGGCAGCATCTATCATGGGCTGCAGTAAAATGTCCCAGTCCTTTGAGATGATTCTGATTGGACGCTTCATGTGTGGAGTCAGTGCAGGTGAGTGACTTCTACAGGCGAGTGGGAGATTTCAGCAGAGTGTCACAGAATTTTGCATCATTTTTTAAGGTAAATAGTAAGCCTACACTAAGAAAACAAAATGTCGAAATCAGTGATGTTTTGTAAGAAGATTTTCTATAATGCGCTGCAATAAAGAGCATAATTATTATTCATTTCACTGATACCAAATTGAACTCAGCTTTGCCAAGTGTATGAATATTCAGAGATGTCAGAAATGTTTTGATACCACATGAAACAAGGGATTTTTTGAAGGAAAAAGATGTATAATATTTTCTTGAATTTAGCTATCAGTACTGAGAATTATACAGTTTAAAGCTAGTATTTTCATAAGGGGGAGTATTCCAAGTAGTAAGTCCTTGGGGTTAGTACAAAGATCTAACTAGGCTTAATAAAGTAAAATCACTCCTTGCAAGTAGACTACAGGCAGTAAAAACATGCTATGTTGCTATCAGTATTTTTTTTGTATTTTTTTCGTTACACAAAACTTGCCTTTCTATTGTTTGCATATTCACAGGGATGCCTCTTTTAACTTATTAAAGGATTAACTTAGAAGTTAATGCCTATTTTTCAAATAACCAGATTTTGTACATTGCTTCTCTGACACACAGGTGTGTTGAAGAGCTATGGTTGTAATTTGAGAACAGCTTACCCACAGAGACCTTGCTCTGCTCTATAATCTGTATCATGCCTCTTTCAAAAACCTGATTTTTGTTAAAGAGACTGCAGTCAAAAGAGATTGCTTTGCCATCACATCCAGCCAAGATAAGAACATGTTGCATTTGAAACAGATAAAATGGGCTGTGACTACCGTATCAGGTAAAAGCTTCTGTTCCCAGGCATGTCTGAGTTAATAGATGGAACTGGAAGCATCAACTCTGCCTGAAATCATAAAAATTATTGCTGGATGACAGGAAAGAAATACTTATGTCTCCACCTAAATCAGATGCAAATCCACGTTGACTATAGCACTATATGTGATAATTTGCCATAAGTCTACCATACAGCTTTTCAATAGCATTATATCAGAGAATGTTGAGATTGTGTGGGTTAACTACAAGCATATTAAATACTGCTAAGAAGTGTTTAGTTATTCAGCACTTGCATACCCTGTG
The DNA here is from genome assembly GCA_013397075.1 of Rhabdornis inornatus. NCBI lineage: Eukaryota > Metazoa > Chordata > Aves > Passeriformes > Rhabdornithidae > Rhabdornis > Rhabdornis inornatus. The sequence continues at coordinate 368,568 of VWZS01005155.1, read as the reverse complement.
TCCTTTAAAACATGTTAAGGCTCACAGGAGATCTTATGATGAGTCTCACCTACACCTTAAAGGGAAAACTGTACATTTCTTAAAATCAGGAAACTGCACTCTGCAAAGTGGACCAATACTTTTGAAGAAGGAGTTAAAAAATCTAATACTTAAAGTCTCATATGTGAGTTGAGGTATGTGCCAGAGACAGCTGTATTCTGTAACAGTTCATTATTTACTTCTAGTTTTAGGTCCAATGGTTATGTCTTCTTTCTCCTCTCCCATACTTCCCTCTTCACCTCTAGGTCTTTGTGTTCCTCTACATCACCAATATGTTGGAGAAATTTCCCCTAAGAAGCTACGTGGATTTGCAAACTCTACTTCCTCTTTCTTTTGGTCGTTGGGAAAAGCTGTAGGACAAATTGCAGGACAAAGGTATAATGCCATTGATTATCCCCATAATTCATTTCTGGATCCCTTCCACCTTTCACTTCTTCCTCTGCTTTTCCATCCATTCCTTTCTCTCCTCAAAGCCCATGCAATGAACTGTTACCCTAACACACATTTTCTCCCTGCCAGGGAGCTGCTGGGCAGCCAGTCACTGTGGCCCATGCTGATGGCTTCCTGTGGACTCCCAGCACTGGTCCAGCTGCTCGCTCTTCCCTTCTTCCCAGAGTCTCCACCGTACCTCCTCATGCATAAAGGAGACCAGGAAGGCTGCAAAAAAGGTAACTGAGGGCTTCAGGTTCCTACTCCTCATTTGACTTAGAAAACCATTTTGTGATGCTTGCTTTCCCCATATGGAAAGAAAGAAATAGGACAAAGTTTCTCCCTGCTCATTTCCCACATGGCTCTCTGAATACTTACTAAATCCATTATCATTGTGGTCCCCATGTAGAACACAAAACTACTTCCCTCTACAGCTCTGTATTACAAAACCTTGCTCAACTGTCTGACACCACCTGCACTGTCAGTTTGATGATTAATACTAAATGAAAAATGAAAAATAGTTGTTTGCACTGCAGGGCTCCACTGGGCACCCCTTATGTCTGGTTATTGGCTGTGTACCCTGCTCACACCCTGAGAGAAGGAGGAAGGCTGAAAGGTGGCCCCATGGGCAGAGAGGGAGCCCTTGTGCACCCACAGGTCCAGCTGTGCAGGAGGGGATCAGGGCACTGGAACACCCCATAAGACATCTCTGTCTCTCAGCACAGCCCCAGCCCACACAAGCTGGGCTGCCAGACACTTGTATCACCTACTCAGAAACTTCTCAGGGAATAAACAGAGATGAATTAACATGGCAGGTCTCGCTCTCCTTCTTCACAGCCATAAGGCAGCTTTGGGGTGAAGGCCAACACCAAGCAGAAATTGATGACATCATGAAGGAGAAGGCAACAATGAAAAACACCAAGATCTTGAGTGTCCTGGAACTAGTGAAAGAACCAGCTTTCCGTTGGCAGCTGTACATGATAGTTATTCTGACCGCCACAATTCAGCTATGTGGCATCAATGCAGTTGAGTGCATTTCCCCCTTAAAGTCCCAAGATATCACAGCTCACAGGAACTTTCTCCATTTTTCTCAGGCTTCTCAGACCAAACCTTGCTGTCTGCCAGCCCTTCTAGAGGACAGCAGCAGGCACAAAGCCCGGCTGGGCTCTCTGTGACATCCCTCAGCCCAGCTCTTGGTCCCTGCTGGAGTTACCTGCCTCTGTAGTTAGGCTCACGGAACAGCCACCTTTGGGAGCCATTGCAGAGCTGCAGTGCTCACTCTTAGGAATGAGCCCACTCTCTACTGGCAAAATCTGTGGTTTTATGTGACTGCTCACTGCAACTGCTGCTATTTCTCCCCTGGCTCTTAGCACCCTGAGATGTTGGGATGGCAGTCTGCTCACTCTGCCCTTAAAGCTAACAACAGGCATGCTCCCTGTTCTGCAGCTTCTGCAGCTTCTGCAGCTTCTGCAGCTCTGCTTTCCTCACAGCAGTGCTTTCCTGGGATCCTTCTGAACTCACAGCTTTGCAATTGCCTGCATGACCCTCCTACCTCTAACACCACGATGCAGCAGCATCTGTTAAGATGAATCCACAGCTGAATATAACACGGCTTAAACTGGAATCTTTATCACCTCAGCATATTTCCAAACTCTAGCAGAGAGACTTGAAAAGATGTTTGGTTTATCCCCCCATGACTCCATAACCCATGCTCCTCTTTCTTGGGCATATCCTGCAGTGTTGTTTTTGGATGGGCTCTGAAAACAAGATATACCTGGCTGTTTCTGAAAGCACCCAAATCAGGAGTCTGCAAACCTAATTGCATTGTAGTAGCTTGAAGTCCAATTATCCCAGCAATTTATCTTTAATCTAATTAATTAATTATATAATGTTTTATAATATTTTTGTCTGTTGATAAAGTGAATACTATCAAAAGAGTGCAGAATTCCAGCTCGCTCCAAAGCTGAGCTGCATGCTCATTGATTAGCAGCTCGTATCTAGGGCAGTGTCATGAAGTTTGGGTAAGAAATCAGTTATTTTCTTCTCTTACTCTTTGATATTTTTTTTCCCCAGATTTATCTTTATACTTTTGAAGTCCTTCAGGCAGCTGGCTTTGATGAAAGAATGGTTTCCTATATGACCCTCTCCATTGGACTCTCTGAACTGGTAGCTGCTTTAGTCTGTGTAAGTCACATTACCAGGGGAGTGGGGCACACTTTGCTGTCTAGCACTGACACTGATGTGATTTCTGTCCTTCAGAGCTCCATCATTGAGCGACTGGGCAGGAAAGTGCTCATAAGAGGAGGCTACTGGATCATGGGTTCACTGCTAGCTGCTATCACCGTGACTCTGTCCCTACAGGTAAGGAAACCCTGCTCCCAGCAGACTGCTCTGCCTGTTCTATTTGTGATCTAAAGCTCACTGGCAGGACCACACTACTGAGAAAGGAAAGTGAGGCTTAGATCAAGCTTGTCTATATGTAGGATTAAACTCTCTCTTAGCCAGTGGTCTCTTGTACTCCTGCCTTCCTTTCAACATGATCCCATGACCTTAGCATGGAACACATAAAACACTGGGAGACTGGCTCCTGACTTCATCAGGCTGCAAACACCAGACACCAGCCAGCACAGACCACAGGACAGCCCTAGGAAAATGGCCATTTCTATTCATGCTGTTTTTAACAAGTAACAGCAAAACCCTGTAGCTGTGGAATGGAGTGTTAACCCCTTAGATGCAGCGGAAATAAGATGCACAGCTACATGGTCGTCTTTCATGAGAGGACAGAGAGAGACAAGTTTATTCAGAAACACACTGGGTTTTATAACATGACTCACAACTCCAAGAGCAGAAAAAAGATGACTGGTTCAGAGAGAAGACACCTCGTTCCCAGGGCCTGGTCACACACACAACAGGTGTTCTATCTTTTTATTAATTCCTCTCTATTTTGACCAAGTTATCATCCTGGGAGAGATTTTCCCTGGCCTTCAGCTGGACCAGCTTATCAGGCTGGGAACAGATCCCAGAAGCTCTGGCCTGGAAGAGTTTTCAGGCTGGCTCTCTTAAATGAGTACCTACAAAACCCCAGACCTTTTGCATCGGTTCATTCGAAATTGAACTTTGCTGCAGATAATTGTGAGGAAGCACTCTGAGTGCACAGGCTGGAGATCAGTTCACTTCTCGAGCAGTGATACCTCTGTGCCATTGCTGTAGCTTTTTCAGAAGCAAATCACCTGTGTTACCCATACTGATCCAGAACTACTCTACAAATAAACTGCAAAACTGACTTGGAAGCAAGGTGGCAGCAGACTTCTGGTTTTGTTTCATTCATGAAAGCTCTCAAACACAGGAGAGAGAAATCTTTTTTCCCTCAAGCATCGAGTCTTATTTCTCCTTGAATAAGATCTAGAAAAACTGTTTTGTAATAACAGTTATTAAATCTATAATTTAACGAAAGTTAAGAAAGGTATGATTTGTCCTCCTCATATCTCTAAGGATTGGAGGAAGCACCATGAGGTCAAAAAGAAAGGACAGGGTGCAAAAGTACTCCTCAGACTTCATTTGATTGAAGCCTCCCTAGACTTGCAGCTGCCCTGCACTGGCAGACCTGTGTCTGCTCACCCAGCAAAATCTCAGCTGCTCCATCCACAGGGCAAAGCACTCACAGCTCTCAGTCCCATACACTGAATATTTCTTTCTTGAGGTGACAGTGTTGGAAAAGCAGGAGCATTCATCACCTAGGACTGTTAGCAGTTTTCAGCCAGAAGTTTATTATAGGCTTTTTTTCCCCAGGACTGGTACTACTGGATGCCATACTGCAGCCTTGCTCTCATTGTCCTGTTTTCTGTTGTCTTTGCTGTTGGGCCAGGTAAGTTCTCAATCAAAGGAAATAAAGGAATTGAGTCAGGTGAGCTCGTTAGTAGGGTTAGGAAAATACTGCCTTGTATTGCATAATTTTCAGCATAAGTAAGTTCATTTAACATAATCTTGCACTCATTTAAACACTGTGGGTCCAATTATTCATTGGACATGAAATTCAATACCATCAGGTTTGAGTTTTGCTAGCAAGAAGGAGCACACTGGAAAAATACAGCAAAAATAGAGCAAAAGCAGATGGATAAAAGATTTTTTTAAATGCTAGGGAAAAAAATAGAGAAAAAGAAAAGCAAGAGTTCTTTTAAATTCAGTGTTGTATAATGTTACATCTTATCCCACACAGACAGCAGCACAGAAGACCTACTTTGAAGTCATTTTTTTCCTAGCATTTATTGCCTGCTACTCATTAAATTTTATTTTATAAAATTTATTTTATAAAAGGCTTTGTTTCGTAAAGGCTAATAATTTTTTTAATATTTGCCTTCTCATATGGCAGGGTTGAATTATTTTCCTAACTCAAAACAGTTGAAATCCTGTGACTTCAAAACATGACTGAAGTGCCCAGGAAGTAAATCTGGGAAGATCACTCATTGGTAATCTAGCAGAATCACACTGGAAATTCATTTTAGCAATAATAATTGTCATTCCACTCTGAGACATCTTCTTTCATGAGAGGATGTCAGGCTCTCTCAAGTGTCAACTACTTAATTCTTGGATATCCCCAAAAACTTTTTTGAGTATTTTACCACTTTAGTAAAATGATGTCCAGCAGTTCATTAGATGCCACAAGGTTTTCTTTCATAAAAAAGAGCAACATACTCAATGCCACTGCACAATTCTGGTACTCATGCCAGTCCATTATAGCAGCATCTATTAGCTGACTGTGTAATGATAACACCCAATCCAAATGTTGAAGCCAAAGACATCAAATGAAAAACAATTCTTGTCCTTTCAGGTGGTGCCACGGTTTCCACCAGGGTTGAAATTTTCAAGCTGTCCTGCAGACCCCCTGCCTTTGTGATCAGTGCAGTTCTGAACTGGCTGGGAGTGTTTGTGATCGGCACCACCTTCCCCTTCATCGTGGTGAGTGCTCAGCTCCAGCACGGGGGGATGAGCAGCACAGGTGACACTGCTGTGTCAGGCTGGAGAGCTCTTGGCACCTGCTGTCCCACATCCACTTTGCAAACAAAGGGCCCTGATTTGCCCAAGATACTCATTCAGACTGAAATATTTGTCAAAGCTCAAAATAGATAAGAAAAGGGAAAATTGAAAAAATTCCTTATCAAATTCAAAATACTTTGGGTGATGCCTTAGTGTGGCAACCTAGAACAGAGGCCAGACAGAATTAAAATAAAGTCGTTATTTATTAAAGGCCTTCAAGGATACACCTTGGGCAAAGTGCAAAGTGCAAAGCCTGGCAGAGGCTACACTCAAGATGGATGAAAGCCATGATTTTCTCAGATGGATATCAGTTTGGTCTATCTGCATACCAGAGGTTAATTGTCCAATTATAGCTTCAGATAATAAGTCATATTCCCCTGGTTTGCTTCCCCCACCACTGATTCACTTTTGTTTATACTCTTTGGGCCTGAGGCAGATGGTGGCCTTGGTTCTCAGGCCTGGAAGGATTGCTTAGTCTGACCAAAGAGTGAAGAGAGCTTAGTAACACTCTGTATAGACTTCAGAGTTATACACTAATGCAATGCACAATTTGAAAAATATAAAAGCTAAAACTTAAGGCATCATGGGACCCGAATACAAAAAATGTGCCAAGAAAGTGACTAAAGCAAAGATATGCTCATCTTGCTCTCTTTCTCACTTTGTTCTTTCCTGCAGGAAAGACTCAAGCACTTCTGCTTCCTCATCTTTATGGTGGTACTTTTCACTTCAGGGACCATTGTCCACCTGTTCCTTCCAGAAACAAAAGGGAAATCAATCATGGAAATCACAGAAGAATTCAATAAGCTAAACTTTAAAAACAAGCATATTCCAGCAACTCCAAATCATGTCACAGAGGATTATACCTTCTGCACCAGGCTTTGACTGGCTGTGAGGGGAATTAGGTTTTTGGAAAAACGTAGGGAAAAAAAAGACATTTGCCATTTTCTGTCTAACAAGTTGTTCCAAATGGACTGTCAGCTTTCCTATCTGTCACTTATAAGGTTCCCATTTTGCCAAACCAGCTTCTTTCTCGAGCACTCCACCCTGGGCAGCTCTGAAAAGGGATAAGGACTGATATGAACAGGATAGACTTGTGTGAATCATGAGTATTTTGGCTTAACGTGCTGTTGTGTAAATCTCTTCTTAACAGAGCAACTAATACACACTGAAACTACACATGTAGAATTTATAAACACTCTGCTGACCACAGAGAAAGGAAAGACCTGTGATCCTCTCTCTCTATGATTTCTGAGTATGTTTTTACAGTGCTGAAATGGGAAGAGTGAAGTTCTTGGCTTGCTATCTCTGGCTAGTGTTCAACCCATAACAGATTAAAGAAAAAATTTAGTGGAATGGGAGATAAATTCTTTGTTTCTCTAGATTCAACTGAATAACCAAACTTTGCCAGGTTCCCATGCACAGTGCCATGTTGTCCTTGTGTAGTGTCTAGTATGACAGACTTCAACCGTTCCAGATTGCCTTTCAGCAGCAATAGAGCTAAAAGGACTGATGGACAGAATCCAGGCACCATAAACCCCAAGCATCCACAGTCGTTTTAGAAACTGTGCTATCCTGCCCATCACTGCTGCCATCTCAAGTCTGCAGCTCCTCCTCCAGGAGCAGAATTCCCACAGATATCTCAAGGGCTGTGAATCCCACAGCAACTGAACTGTTACCGTCCTCTACCTGGCTGCCTGGAAGCTGTTTACCCCAGAAGAGCTGCCTCGGCCTGGAACTGATTTAATCAGAAACTTATTTTGAAATATAGAGACCCATGGAACTTTTCTTTAGAAGGTGTCTAATATTCTGCATGTTTGCCTCTATTGATGAGAGGCTCACATGGCTGTAGAAGGAAAGCAATACTATGAGAAAGAATATGACCAAAGCTAAGGCTTACTGTGAAGCACACTATACAATTTAAAGTCCGAACTCTAGACTTGCACAGTAAAAAAAGTGGTTTTACCTCTGCTGTTTCTTTGACTGGCATATTTACTTCAACTCAAACAAGGTTATTCAAAATAAGAATTCAATTGTTCATCTTAACTGCTGCTTATTTTTAACTGCAAATGGTAACCATAATAAAAATGGCAGATTGCCTTGTAATAAAACTTCTGGCCTCCACAATAATTTCTTTCCCCACATCATGATCTCCTTGGGGGAGTTGACTAGAAAAAGTTATTGGTGTGCATAACTTTCCATGATTGGAGTTTTTCATTATTCCTATCTTTAGTACTGAGTGACACTTCAGACATCTCATTAAATATAAACAGATAGAAATTAGAACTATAACTCATTAGATATAAATAGAACTATATATCTATGAAATGTGAAGTGTCCTAAAGTCAGAAAACTCAATAATTTTGTAGTGTTCCATATAAATGTAATCTGATTAAAAACTACCACTCATCTGGAGACAGCACCAATATAGACAAGAAATACCAACTTTTTGAAAAACAGAATTCTCTCTTCTCTAGCAGTCATTCTGGAAACACCATTCCATTACAGCAATCCCTGAAACCTTTGGAAACAAGAGCAGAGTGGCACTGTGTAGCACTGCTGACAGACTCTCCAGTGAGTCACTTCTCTGGTCTCAGTTATTCATTAGGTGCCATTTAGGAAAGCTTTCCCCATAGGACCCTCCCCAGGAAGCCAGAGATGCCCTGTGGAACATTACTGTGGCAAAGAAGCAGAACAGCCATGTGGAGCACAGGTCAGCCTTGGCCTGTGCTCAGTGGAGCAAGAGCTGTGTCATGGGGACAGTGCGGCCAAGGATGAAACTGCAAAAGGGATGGTTCAAGCATACAGGACAGGGCACAGGGACAAAGGGGACAGTGATTCAGGACCCCTATACACACATTATCTTCCAAAGACATCGGCTAATAGGTAAGATATGACTCAAATACTAATTGAGGCAGATATAAAAACGCTAAAAATGTATCTCTGAACTTCTGTCAGCTGGACACAAAAAAATATGGATCTGTATTAAGGAAGGTTTAGCACAGCTTTGAATATGTGTGTCACACATGACTGTGAAACTGAAAGATAGATGACTAATGATGCTGTGAGATTTAATGCCCTGAGCACAAATCTTACTAAAGGATATTTGTAAGATTTCTGCCAACTACTTATTATAAAACTGCACATCTGATAAAGGGGGCCTCAGAACAGTCTAAGCAGTAACAGCACACAAGCAGTACAGTCACTAATCACTATAAATGCAAAAGACATTACACAGGAAGGGAGTCATGAGAGGAAGATTCAACCGACCCAAAGTAGGAATCCTAAATTAAAGTCCGAGAGCAAAAAGTGGAAGTTCTAATGTGTATAAACACAGTAAGTAGAAGTGGGTAAAGTAAAACATTAGAAGAGATGTGCAACAGGCTGCATTTGAGGAGTGTCCCATGCTGAAATGTACATGTTATTGCCTGTTTGTGTGTCCCCCCAATATCATCTGAGCAAGGCACATGCCAGCAGCTAACATGGAATTTTGTCCCTTTGTCAGATGCACATCATGTTGTTTCAACTTTGTATAAATTAACAGAAAAAGGAAATTACTTCTTAGCATCAAAGGGACAGTCTCATTTGTGCTCTAGCAACAGTTCATATATTGGAGAACCTCAACTGAAGAACAAATCCCTCCATGAACTCAGCACAAACCAAAGCAAAAGCAAGGTCATGATGAGGCCTGAGAGTGGCAGGAGAAAGGAGTGGTGCCATACACTACGTTTAAAACATTAGCTAGAGAATCCAGGAATATGCTTTGCATATGAAATATTTTCTAGTAAATATGACTGCTTGCATCAACCAAGCCCTTTATGATTTCTTCATCCTCCCCTTCAACTGAAGTGTAAATGCCAAGTGATAACTAAGCCATTTACCAGCTGAATAATGAATACTGAATTCAATATTCTCTTAATAGTGAAATAACTGAAGTCAAAGCCTGAGAATTTTCTCTCAGAAGAAACAGACATCAATGCAGCTGCAGAGGTTACAAAACAGCTTCAAAACAAACCTATTTTTCATTGCAGACCCAGAAATAAGTACACTGACAGTTTGTCTGGAAACGCCAGACAAAACTGTGCATGATGAAGCTTTCTCTCTACTAGCAAAGAAAAATCATCTACTAAATACTTGGCTGGTCAAGCCTGGTGTGCCACTGCAGAATTGTTAAGTTTTCACCCCATTTCAAAATCATGGAATAGTTCAGTTCCTTCCAGTAATGATTAAGTTACGATGTGCTCCAGTTGCCATCACCTGGAGAGAGGACAGCTCTTTCCTATTTCATGTCAAAGTCCTGGAGTTCACTGTCCAAGCCCCATCTAAGATTCCTAACAGAGAACTCTAAGTGTCTCACTTATACTGAAAACTGAGCAGGTTATGATGATGGGAATCCTGTTTAAAATTGTTTTCTTGCTCCCCTGTCCCCCTAGCAGAAGACAGAGTTCATGAAATACACAGGTTCTGCAAGGGACACCATCCTGTTTACTTGGGCTGGACATGACCGTTGGTTGAAATATTTAATCCAACAATCCTAAACTTTGTACCACAGCTGGAATATGTGTAATTATCTCAAAAACAGCTGAAGTTAATTTTAACTTCAGTAACATGGGGCTGGTTCACTGACACTGCTGCTGTATAATGTGAGCATTTGGTTCCTTTGGCAGGTACCAGCAGTGAGCAGCAGGCAGCAGCTCGTTCATAGGAGATGGCTGCCTTCTTCCCCAACCTGGTGAGTACCTGCTCACATCTCCTCAGGCCTCTGCCTTACAAAAGACAAAGACAACATAGTACTAGAGATTCAGGTTCTTTAAAGATTTTAAATTCCTTTGTTGCAGAGAGCATCCTTCCCTTCTGTGTTCAAACATCACAAAGAGCAATGGGGCTTGGGGCATGAAGGTCCTGTTGCATTGTCTTTTCTATGCAACAGGATTGAAATGAAATGAAATGAAATGAAATGAAATGAAATGAAATGAAATGAAATGAAATGAAATGAAAATCCAGCAACAGCTCTGGCACTTCCACCACTGACTATGATACTTTACTTTGTCTTCTAAATTACTGATAACGATACTAAACATGAAGCACTGTGATTACATCCTAAATAATGAATATAGTAATGGTACAGCAATAGGCTAAGAAATCATGACATAAACTTTTAAATAAATTACTTTCTTCACTTGATCAAAAGATAATTAATATAATCCATCAAGAGTTTCCATAATCTTCAAAAGGGAAGAAGTGATATATATCATCATACATTATGGTTTGGTGGACGTTGGTTGCTGTTGATTGCAGACAGGGAAAATGATTCACTCTTCCCCCAGCCCAGGACTGACACCTTTATCCAGCCAAGCTGTTGGGTGTTGCAGGCACACAGTGGGAGTTGTACTGTCAGGAACACCTTTTCAAACCCCATTTCTTTCTTGCAAGCAGAGTGATGGATTCTCACCCTTACACCCATATTGTTCACTCTGGCACTGTGGCTGATGGTCATGCTCTGGCAGCAGATTAGAGGGATTTTGAAAAATGTTTAAATTCAAAAGGGTCTGAAGTGGACAAAGAGGAAGGACCAGTGTGGCTACAAAGTCTCTGGCCTTGCACCAAACTAGAGTAGTGACAAGCTGATGGAGCATTTTTATTTTTGTGTTGCAGGTTCAGTTCCGGGGACTACTTCAAATGATATTAGTGCTGGGAATCGGTGGTAGTTTCCCATATGGATTCCATATTTCTGTCATCAACTATCCTTCTGTGGTAAGTAGCCATCTCTCTGAGGCTGAAAACACAAAGATGAGAGCCTGAGCCCTCTGTTCTCCCATAAATCCCAAATTTACTGAGCATTCAGCTGATATGTCTGGGCCTTTTCTTTGGCTAACAGTAACATCACATGAGTAGAGAACTTTTCCTCCTTTAAAGAATTGGATAGCATTTTCTTTTTAAAATAAGTTCTTGCCATGTAGTGTACAAGCCTCCAAAGGAGGGCACAAAATGAGTCTCAGCATGCTTGCCAGGAAGCTTCCTGATTGATACAGACTTGAAGGATTTGCAGTGTGATCTCAATGAACTTGTTGTACTAAAGAAGTCTCAAAATAAGTCTCATATTAGAACCACAGGCTTGATCTGAAGTACAACAGCCAAATGTGAAGGGATCTTATACCCATTATCCAGGTAAATCTTGTTTTATTTTTCAGCACATCAGGAAGTTTATCAATGAAACCTGGATAGATCGACATGGCTCTCCCCTCCATCCTGAGACAATCATGCTGCTCTGGTCCTTCATTGTGTCTGTTTATGGGATAGGAGGATTCCTGGGAAGCCTCTGCTGTGGCTACCTGACTACAAAATACAGGAAGTAAGTGCTTCTTGTAACACTCAGCAGTCAGAAAGTACAGGGAAATACCGAGGTGGACAAATAAGTCCCTTCTTTTTACTTGAAGTAGCCCTGTTGAAGACAATTGATTTGGTTTCCTGACACATCCACTGATTCCAAGTAGCCTTCTGTCTTATTTATGTGCCCTCCCCAGGGAGCTGTGTTCTCTAAGGGCTGCAGTCATCATTACATCACCAGATCAGTGTCTCTGGGAGTAGTGGCATAGGATCACATTCTCTTCAGGATCCCTGATCACTCTCATAAGATCTCCAAGCTTTACAAACTCCAGTAAAAGAGCTGTATGTCTTGTGTTGTAACATATTATATGCAGTTACTCAAACATCTGGAAAATATCCTTATGTGACAACGAAGAGTCAGACTTCCATTTAAATACACTCATTTTAGGGTGGTGACGCTACACTAAATACTCAGATCTACTCTAGTGAAAATATGGAGAGAGGAGAAAAAAAAATTGCTTGTAATTTCACTGTAAAGACATAATCAGCACCAAAACTAATGTCCAAGAGACATGTCTGTTCTTGGCAATCCATTTTACTAAAGTCAGTTCCAAACTACCTTTGCCACTGGACGAAGGAAGGATTCCTCACCAGTCAGGTCTGTTCTCGGTGCCTTGTGTGTAACACCACTAATTTCATTTGCAGAGAAATTGGCAAACAGATCTTCTTGGTGTGACCCACTTAAAGATCTGCTCCACAACACACTGATCCAGAGGCCCCTCATTTGGGTCTCAACAAACCATCTTAGCCTGCCTGCAATTGTGTTCTTTCCTAACAGGTAAGTGCCCCCAAGAAATTTCTTGTGGGACACTGCCTCATCCCACATGCTGAGAGTCTCCCAAGACTGGAAACAAGCTCATGCACCTCTCCCATGGGTTATTTAACACGTGGTAGCCTAATTGCTGAATCATAGCATAAGCACAGAGTCTGTGTGATCCTTAATGTAGGCAAGGGGGCTCTGGTCTAACAAGTGTCACAGCAAAACATCTGAGTGCAAAAGACTTTGATCCTGAGACAATAGGGTGGGAACACACCAACCTGGATTCTCACAGAGTGACTTTTGAAATGAAATAAGCCTCTAAAAACTTTGTCTGCCATCCCAGAGCACCCATTTAGCCAAGAGTGTCTTTAGTATGAGCCATTCTAGAATGGGACCTGTGGACTCAGACTATTTCTGGGGAACAACCTGACATTTCATAAAGACTTACAGCCATTTAAAAATCTAGGTGACAAACTGAGCCAATCCTTCAATCTTTTTCCCTACTTGTACTGTGGAAATGCTGACAAAGGGTTCCAACTGTTTAAATTCTAACATAAGATTTTATTGATTCAAATCTAAAAGATACTAAAATTTCAAGGAACCGTTTTGACTATTCTGAGTCAGAACTATTTCAGCCATTCCTCAATACAGTAGGAATGGCTGTACCATGCTTCTCGTCACAGCAGGAGTAGTCAAAAGAGTACAAGAGGTTTTCATTTCACACTAAATTCTCAAGGTCTTTCTTTCTCCCCAGGAAAAAGTGCCAAATGTTCACCAACCTGATCATGTTGGTAGCTGCACTTTTCATGGCCCTCAGTAAAACAGCCAAATCCTTCGAGATGATTCTGGTTGGGCGCTTTCTCTATGGCATTGGTTCAGGTATGTCACCTTGCAGGCCCCTGGCTTGCTGTTCTGGGGGTGTGTCTACAGCAAACCTTGAAGAATGATTTTCAAAGCAAATACACCAGCACCCAATAAAAGTGAAAGATATAATCTCTTTTGCAAGAAATTGTAATCTAAATACCAGAGTGAATGGAAACAATAGAAGAGGGGATGGTCAAAAAGCTAAGCTTTTCTGAATATTTTAACTGTTATTTATCCTTTTGTATGTTCAAGGTTTTTCTCTCAACATACATCCTCAGTATGTAGGAGAGATTTCACCCAAGAAGTTGCGTGGGTTTACCAACTCCACTGTTGCTGTTTTTCTGACCCTGGGAAAACTCACAGGACAGGTGGTTGGACTACGGTAAATTCTCCAATTTTTCTATCAGGTTACACTGAAAGTAGAAATGTTTCTGTAACTTTACCCTCTCACCTAGTCAGTGACTGAGACACACTCTCCTCCCCAAAACATGTCTTAGCTTATGCCAGAAGAAAAATATTGATCATATTTGAGGGAAATACAGTTTTAAACATAGAAGGCAGAAAATAATCTACTCATAATCTGATTTCTTCTTATTTCCACACTCTTTCTACTAGGAGACTTCCCCTTCAAAATTGAATGTACTTACATGAAACGTCTTAGCAAGATGTTTTGCTCTTGTGACCAAGCAGTGGTCAAATGAGTCTCATCAGCTCTCTAGATATTATACTGCATTCCAATGGTATGCAGAAAGATTTTCAAAATATCAGATAATTCCTTTAAAATAAATTGTCAGAAATAAAAATAGCCAAATTTGTGAAATTTGCCAAATTAAAATTCAGGGGTTAACTCCAGTGAACCCTTGAATGGAATCTGAGCAATCTTTATCACTCAGAAAAATTTCCTGAACATTCATTCCATTATTTCAGCACAATTTTGTTTCACATACACTTTCCAGGGAGATTTTAGGAAGCGAAGCTTTGTGGCCATGGTTGTTAGCATCTAGTGGACTTTCAGCATTGGTTCAACTGGTTACCCTCCCATTTTTCCCTGATTCACCATCCTACCTCCTGATACAGAAGGGTAATGAGGAAGCCTGCAGGAAAGGTAGAGTGTCTGCTTTCCTCACTTACTTCCCTCCACGTGCTGTGTCACCACGAGAGTCTCTGCAGAAGATGAGGCAGGGCAGAGCTGTGCAGTGCTGTGGAGCACAGGCAGTTTCACACACGGCAGCTGAGGCACCCATGGCAATGTCTGTGTTAACCTGGCCTCGCTCAGCCTCTTTCACTCCATGAAGACAAGAAACACAGATGTATATCAGCCTGTCTAACATTTCCCACCTTGGTGGGCACTGCTTTATTTCTTTAAAGGAAATGTTTCAGGCAGCTGTCCTTTATTGTATTATCAACTAGAAAGTACTCCAATGTTTACTTTGTTTACAGTTAAGTAAACTCCACATTAGAAAGCTGTGCTGTACTGACAACCAGAAAGACAAAATCCCTCAAATTGCTCACTGCCCCTGCAGCAACCAGATGGCAGAAGCAGCACCAGCACCGCCACTTACTCCAATGGACAGGCAGCCTAAAGGGTTTAAGATAACCCCTCCTGATGCAGCCATCCTGGTAGGATAATCCACTTCTTTCTTTCTCCCCTACAGCCATCAGGAAGCTCTGGGGGGAAGGAGACCACCAGGCAGAAATTAATGACATTATGAAGGAGAAGGGTGCAATGGCGAGCACGAAAACCTTGCGTGTCCTTGAAGTAATAAAAGAGCGATCTCTGCGCTGGCAGCTTTACATTTTGATGACTGTCATGACCACCCTGCAGCTCTGTGGAATCAATGCAGTTGAGTGCTCTCTTTATCCCCAGGACAAGAGCAGGCAGCATTACAAACCTCTCAAAGTCGATGTTATTAAACAAGCTTAAAATTGTGTCTCAAATGCAACACTTTTTTTCACAGGTTAATTTTCTCTTTGCATTTTTCAGATATACTTCTATTCTTTTGAAGTATTCCACACAGCCAGATTTGAAGAATACCTTATCCCATACGTGTCCCTGGGAGTTGGGTTGTGTGAGTGCTTATCTTCTATTCTATGTGTAAGTCTTTTCAAATTTGAGTTTGAAGAAAAATTTAATGTGGCCAACAACTGTGCTTTTCCTTTCTTATAACTGGGCTCAGAGAAATTTTGCATAACCTAAGCCTCATCTTCCTGCTTTGCAAAACCACAGGCAAAGAAATTTTTTTCCAAATTATTTGAATGAGTGTGTGTCTTTAGACTCATTTTTTTCCTACAAAATAATAATTTTCTGATGTTCTGGATTGGATGGGTGTACATATGTGTGGACAATTTGATATATGCCAGCATGCGAGAGAGGGAACTGTTTAATAACAGTTTAGGATTGACTAACAAACACAGCTTAATTAATAATGAATTAGTTTTGAAGAAAATAATCAAATTAATTAGGAACTAAGAGACTGTCAAGTAATATCTTAGGATTGACTAACAAACACAGCTTAATTAATAATGAATTAGTTTTGAAGAAAATAATCAAATTAATTAGGAACTAAGAGACTGTCAGATCTGTTTAGAAGACACAGATTTGTGGCTATTATTTAGACAACTCTTCTGCACAGAACACATGGAGAGAGGAGGAATTATTTCCTTTGAGAACTGGGGTTTGTGATGCATGTTTTCTGCTTTCCAGAGCACCCTTATAGACCGCTTTGGGCGGAAGGTGCTGCTCTGGGGTGGATACCTGCTGATGTGTTCTGTGCTGGCACTGCTCACCATGACCCTGTCACTGCAGGTAAAGAGGCAGCAGCCTTCTGGCCACTTCCCCAGCCCACCTTTCTGCTCCTAACTCTCAGGAGATGTATAAAAACTTCAGCCAGTGGCAGGAAATACAGAGCTCTGCTACTGTGTTGTGTGTTTAATGGTTTGATATCACTGGTTTCTCACTTTTAGCATCGGTTTTTCTGGATGCATTACTTCAGTGTTATCTTGATCTTTCTGTTCGTTGTCTTCTATGGAATTGGACCATGTGAGTACATCAGTGGTTATGCTGGGAGGAAATTTGGTATTGTATTGGTTGGCAACACAAGTGGCAGAGGAAGAACAGGCTAGTGCCTTGCTAAAAACTTCTGGAAATTAAGGAGGGAAGGGCAGACATATACAAGTGGGAGAAAGGAAAAGGATACAGACACCTCAAATTTTATTGCTGATCACATGATCTAAATAATTTAAAACAGTATCATCTCCTCCAAAGGGTGTGAGATAGAAATTTCAAAGCAATTTCTAAATTAATCAGCTAAACACCGGATTCTAGGCATTGCCAGGTATGTTATAGCAATCATCTTCAGTAACTTAACAAGTTAAGCCTATGCCTACCAACATGCTCCAGGGGCCAAAAAGGAGGCTGGTTTTATAAACCACTGCACCAGTAACAACTACCAGTGCAACACGAAACTGCACAGATCCACTGATACCAGAAAAAGGATTCCAGTACATACAAGAGGAACCTAAATTAAGTGCTGGATTCCATTTCTGGAATCAAGGTCTTCCACCCTCACAGCAGAGGCCCCGTATCCACAGGTCACCTATCCTGCCTGTCTGTCACCTCTGCTTTTGGGAGGAGCTTCAGCAGAAGCAAGGAAACAAATAAACCTGCTGTGTGTTTGGCTTTGCTTTTCCAGCTGGGGCCACCATATCTGTGATGGTTGAAATCTTCAGCCAGTCATACAGACCATCAGCCTTTCTGATTGTTGGCTGCATCAACTGGATGGGACTGTTTGTACTTGGGATGATTTTTCCAGTAATTGTTGTAAGTGACTCTCACATGATACCTCTTTCCAGGCTAATCTATTTCTGAATGCTGGCCAGGGGCAAAATAATAGCAATAAATTGCAATGACACACAAAGCTTAGCAATCTGTGCAAACACCAAACCTGCTCAGAAATTCCCCAGGCTTGTCAAGGAGCAGCAATAGGACTCAGGTCAAACGTGGCCAGGAGGAACTCCTGGTTTGATTCCTGTCCTGGACTGTGTATTGATCACACCTTTGAATTTCAACTTCTAAGACACAGGCTTGCACTAAAGGGCAGGGAAATAGAAATTGGTTTCTTATTTTCCTTACATTGTCTTGCATTTCTGCTTGCAGGATAACCTTGGACCCTTCTGCTTCCTTATCTTTTTGGGAATCCTTGCTTTATCAGCAATTTTCATCTACCTGTATCTTCCTGAGACCAAGGGAAAGTCAATCATGGAAATAAAAGCAGAATTCAATAAGCTGAACTTTGGGAAAAAAGAAACCTCTACCACTGAAAATAACTTTCCTAAGGAACAGTTGTCTTGCACCAAGCTCTGAATGTTCAGGGAAGAAATTTGCATCTCTTGGAAAAGACAGGAAATAATGTTGCAACAGAACTGAAAAGGAAACATTAAAAACAGACTGCAAGCTCTTCTGTCTCGTTTATTTTTCTTTTTTAAGACAGATATGAAACTCACTATTCTAGAATAACACTAAGTACCTCATAAGATGGCGAATAGCTCAGAGAAGAGTATCAGAAATACAAAAGAACAACTGAAATATTTTAAGAAGATGAACCAAGGTAAAGAATTGTTAGGAAGGCTCAATGACCAAGAGTCATGAGGCTGGGGAAGCACAGAAGTCTAAAGTATTTGGCTGACAGGCATGCAGAGGAAAAGCTAAATACATGGTTTAGGGTGATCCAAGCAGATACAGACTGAAAACTTAACACCTCAAACTCAGAAAACACTTTCCAGCATGACAACAGAAAAAAGTATTGAAAGTGAAATTTGCTGTGCAACAGTCCTGGAGATGTAATGGAAATTTCAGTGGAAAACATCCTAGTAACTCTAGGCAAGGAGAAAGACCTGCTAAACGGAGATATTCTTGCATGCAAAAGAAGTAAAGTGGCTGCTGTAAAATAAAGCAGAGTCTGGAGAGCATCTCTGGTGTCTAAGGAACTGATTTTCAACCTGGTGCATCATCTTCTGGGAATTACATCAGATGTTTTCACAGAAGAAAGAGTTTGTTTTGGAAATGTTTTTCTTGTTATGTAAGCAAGCTGGGAATAACGACTAATTATTGTACCCAGCAGTAAAAATAGGTAGTAGAGTTCATTGGAAATAGTCTAAGTTTTTCCAAGTGACCAATAACAAATACAGGATGACTTGTAACTAAACACTTTGGATCATGCCACCTGCTTTTCTGTAACCACTGAAGAAAAAATGAATCAATATCACAAACTACAGCTCCTCTCCTTACAGATGGAAGTGTCACTTGGGTTTGTTTTTAACGCTTTGGCTTAGGAAACATACCCTGAAAAGGCTTTTTGTAAACCAGATTTTATTTCTGGGTTTTTTTAGGGTTTTCATTATTTTCGGAATGCATACAGGAAACACAATCCACAAACGTGGGTTGTAAATGAACACTGACACAGTAATTTCATCTCCTGACATTTTATTTGCTGACTTTTTACAGCAAGGGTGCTACAGTGAAGGAACTAACTCAGAATCAACATACACCACACAATCATAGAATGGGTTGGGTTGGAAGGAGCCCTAAAGATCATCCAGTTCCACCCCCTTGCCATGGGCAGGGATGCCACCATCCCTTTAGGTCAGGTTGCTCAGGGCCCAGCCAGCCTGACCTTGAGCACAATCAGCTTCAGCACGTTTGTACAGAAGTTTTCACCATTAAAAAGTATTTGCTTCAATGACACCATTGAATACAAGCATTTAGTGCAAGCTAGAGAAAGCTGTCCCTCTTTCCTGCTGCCTGGAGAAATGGAGTGAGTAGAAAAGCTCCTAACTCAGAAACTACTGGGCATAAAGATACTTTTAACATGGAGAGGTCACCAAACCACTTGTTTTATTCCCATCAGCATTTTCAACCTGCTTTCCCCACACATCTGACTGTGAACAGCCCCTACCAAATGCCATATGATCCCTCTAAATCACTTCACTCATGTAAGGCTCTTCTAGGCAGCTGTGAGAGCTGATCCCAGCCTTGCCACACTCTCCCTTCACTCTGGATAAAAGCTGCTCATGTCAGAAAGCCTGTGGATTTCCTATCTCTCAGGAGTTACGACTGCTATGGAACTATTTGCACAACAAAGGAGAAAGTTGAAAACAAGCCTTCTGTGAGCATGTAGAATCCAGTGCTCACCACAGTGGAAAATCAAGACCCTGACTTTAAGGCATCTTTGTCATGACTTAGTCATGGTTCAGGAAAGGTCTGCACAACATGTGTCACTGGGGGTTTTTTGTTATGCTCTATTCCACAGAGAGAGTTTCAGACCTCACAGTTGAATCATTCATCCAATTTTAAAAAATAATTACTAGACTTGCAAAAAGAGGTGCATTGCAACCTACAGTCGGTCTCTGAAACACTTGCTTTTTCTCTGGTTTCATGATTGCCTGTATCCAAATACAAGGTGTCATTTTGGATACTTTGGTTTCCAGAGTGCAAAAGCTGGGTTCCCTCCCAGGCCAGTGCATTGGCTGTCTGTGTCAGCAGCTGCAGATGGCACATTCAGCCTCACCTCTCCTGGGACACTCCCACCCCTCTCAATGCACCTGCTCAAGGTATCACTGACTATTCAGAGACTCCTGATGTGCTTACTAGAACAGTGGGCTGAGCCAGCTTGTGGGTGAGTTAGAAATAAAGCTGAGAACAAGGTGAGCTGAAAAAAGACCTGCTTGTGATCCAAAGATGCCTAAATTCATTATTAACACAAATATAAGCAAGGATAAAGTTCCAGAATCTTTTGCAGGGGAGCTTACCCAACAATTGTCAAAAGCATTGGGCAAACCAGCACAGGTAAGTCAATTTGCTGAAATGTTTTCCTTCTTTAGTCAGCTGTGCCTACGCAATGAGCTGTTTCTGAGCGATAGCCTTGATAAACTGATACAGCTAATGACTCTTCTCTCTGGGAGAATATCAAATACTTGTTCACTGTAACTTAGTTTTATTGAGGTCCCAAAAGCCTGGAGTAGTAGGATGATATTGCATGTAGTTATCAGTGTATGTGAAAACACTGGGTATATGTGGGTACATGTCCACAGGTACCTGTGAGTACCTCTCAAGAATCTGTCTGATTGAAAAACAAACCTCACCCTCCACTTCCTAGCTGAGTCCTGTTGAATAAGTGCCTGTTATTTGCCACCAAATTGCCTGTAGCCTAGTGTTTCCAGTTGAAGTAAAAAATTATTTATTCAGCTTGCTTGGACATCTGGCAAAAATATCTGTGTGGCATCCTGCTATTTGTAGTCAAAATACCAGAGCAAAAGCTGTCTGCTGGTTTCACTACCAGACTGGAGGGGGTTTACCTGCCAAAACCTATGGCAGTATGCTACTGAGGTGAAATCCTAAAATACTGGTATTGAGGGTCTTACAAGGATTTATAAGGCTATTATTTCCTTAATACTGACTGGTCATTAGTCACTGTATCAGTTGCTTACTGAAGATTGTTGAATACGAAAAACCAAAAGAAAACATCTCTTCAGAGCTGTAAACTTCATAACATGAGCTATAGCTCAGTTGCTGTAGCAGCAGTAACTTCAGTGAATTGGCTATGGATTTGTAGCTGCTTGTTTAAGCACCCTTTCTGCATATTGAGGAGCCCATATTCAGAAAATGTTTATTTTGCTTTGGGAGCAATGCTTTGAAGCTGTAGAAAGAATGAAGTTTTGGTGCCTACAGAAAGGGCTCTGAGGGCTCCCCAGCAAACCTTTCTCTATGCACTGGGACACCTGAATACATTAAATTCTTATGTAAAATTGATGTGTTCTATCCCTCTTTTAAAAAAGCCAATTTTTATCAGCCTAGCAAACAAGTCCTTGCTGTTGGGGGGGCAAGGGGTGTGTCTTGCATAACAGCTTCTGAATATAAAGCTAGAGGCCAGGGCTGGGATGCAGCTGGAACAGGTTTGTGCAGCTGTGTGGAAGGGATATGTAATGAGACTTAGAAATATACAGGGAACAACGGAGATTTTTCTGAAGAGGACATACAAGCTCTTCGTGCAAAAGAGGCAATAGGAAAGGGAGAGTCTCTTAGTTATGACACAGAAAGAAGGAAAGGATTAGGGCAGGCTGGAATGCAGAGCTTTCCTCTCACAGGAAACTGTACCATTTGGGAAAAATACGGATTTTTAATAAAATAGGGTTTCTTCCTACTGGAAAAACTGTTCCACATATTTTCAAACTGCTCTAAGAAGAAAATAATGCCGATTAATGCCTCAACTTGATTTTTCTTTTAATCATGATAACCTGCTTCCTGGGTAGATGCTAAAGGCATGGATGTACCTACATTTGGCATAAAGTCAAGAGCACATGGTGTCCAGACAGGGGAGAACAGGGCCAAGCAAGTGGTACCTCAGCAGGATCTCCTTGGCTTATGCTGTACTGCTGTGGTCTGATGCACCTTAGACCCAAACAAACTGTAAATGATGGCCAAGATTAATTACCCAGACAACTCCTGGTACTCAGGCTAGCTTGTTTTACCAAGAGGGTTAATTGCTGCCGAGTTCCAACGATGCACTGCTAATAAACGTGGGTAAGAACAGCACAGAAGCCAGATGAATGCCGGAGGAACTGATCCCTAGATTCCCCAGTGTGTGGACCTGACACTGTGTGTTAGCAGCAGGGAAAATTGTGGGCTGGTCATTAATATTAACATAGATACTTTCTTCTGTTTTTCCTGATATCAAGAACAAAAGCAGGATTAGGCTGTATTTTGTTTAATGAGGGGGATGTTGGTTTAGGCCTCTGCTGTGTCAGTTCACATTTACCTCAGCAGGGAAGACTGCAGCAGGAGCCAGTGAGGTGCAAAATCTCTCTGGAACGCAATGCAGCAGCAGTGCCATTGCACACCCCCCTGCCCCTGAGCTTCCCACACAGGCAGGCAGAGCCTGGTGGCTCAGAGGAGGTGCTGGAGATATTACAGGTTACTGAGCTCCTGGAGCACCTGGACTAGGAAGCCTAAAAACTATGGAGTCTTTGTACTGGCCTTGGACACAGCACTGGATGCAAATCTAGACAGTGAGATGTCAACAAATGAAAGACTTGCATATGAAAAACATGCACTTATTTTCACTGGAGTTTAGGTACATAAATGCCTTCATGGATTTTCAAAACTTCTCTTAGTACAGCACAGAAAATAACATTCATCTTCTTCTTCCAACAGTATATAGCAATACAGGTCTCTCCTGATCAGGTGATGTCCTTTGGTGACTCCAGAGACCCTTGTGCTATGTGCTTTCTCTACAGCATTGGAAAGATAGGGGAGCAGGAGAACAAGATCTACTCCAAATTGCTTTGTGACCTGCTAAACAAACAGCTGAAAATACCATCTGACAGGTGAGCTCATATGGCAACATGTCTGACATGACTTTCCACAGATGGTTAAAACTACAAATCCCAGGCTGGTGCTTTGGTGTTCTCTATTAATATGCTGATTGATGAGGTTAAATGCCAAGTCAACTGAGAAACTCCCCACCTGAAATGTAAAAATGAGCCATTGCATGAGCTGCAATGCTGATGTCTAGAAGCTGCAGAATTCCTTGGTTAAAATTATGTAGGTTTAGGCACTGTAGGTACCCACAGATATCATGTGCAAAAGACCAGGTACAGACACAATAACTCGATCACTAGGAACTCCAGAATGCAAGTCGATGAGGCATTGAAAGGGGCAGGAGGAAGGGACTGTAAGGCCTGAGAAGGACAAAGCCCTAGGGGAGAGTCTGCAGCACGGCTGTGTGTCCTGGTGCAGGAGCAGCCTGAGCAGCCTGCAGCACTCGGCTCTTGGCTGTTAATGGTGCCTGCCTTCCTTTCCAGAGTCTACCTCAGCTTCTTTGGCATCAGCCCTGGCAATGTAGGCTGGAATAACACCACCTTCGCTTGAGGTGCCCTGGGGTGGTCACAGCTCATTCCTGAACCCTCACTGTGCTTTGAGAACTGCAGCTCTAGTCACCTTCTGGCATCTGCCAAATGCAAAAGGCATTTATCTTAGCTGCTGCTACCCACTGCTGTTTAACATCTTGCCTGCTGCTTAAATAAAAATGCAGCAGAAGCCTTACAGCTGAGACCTTCTTGTTACTCTGGGAAGACATGTAGTTGAGATGGGGGGTGCCTTTTAAAAATACTATTAACAGAAGCTTTTCTTTCAAAAAAAGTTTAGTCATATGTGAAGATGAACACTCCTTTTGACTTTGCCCTATCCATGCTCAAAAGCCAAATTTCAATATGAGATATATCTTGGCCGGGTTTCAAGATAAATTTAAGTTAAATGATGTGGCTACAAATGTTGCACATGGACCTCCCTCCAAAAGGAGACCTGTTATTTAAAAGGGATTGCAGTCCAGGTCCTCTTTAGGCCTAACACCACAGGATATCTAGCTGAGTAGCAGAAATACTTGTGCTGTGAGTCTCCCAGGGCTCAGCGTAGGCAGAGGGAGTGAGTGGAAAAAACCACTGTTCGCTGCTGTGCCCTCCCCTTTTCATCCATTGAACAATTTGTAGTGACAGTGAAGATTAGAGCTCAGCTCAGAATGAGGCAGAGGCACAGCAAGCCACAGTAAGCCATTCCTAGGGACCGAAGTGGTGAATTAATTATGAAAGGAAGATTTGCATACAAATATTTATTATTTAAGCCCTTGGTCAGATAAGATCATTTGCTTCCAAAGTAAAATAAAAGACTGAGTAGAGATGTTTCCTGAAATTCTATAGTTAAGTGTATTGTGAGTTTTTTCTGGAAGAGCAAACCTTATCACACCCCTGTTCTGAACTCTATTAACATCCCATTGTCTCCCTACCACAGCTTTGCTTTGCAGCCACAGACTTTAAATACAGACCTGCACCTCAAATAACAAAAAATGCTTTGTTGGGATAACAAGTGAAAGCTGCTTTGGTGAAAACTTTTCTTAGTCAGGGAGGCAAAAGAGAATGAAACTGGATGTCTCTCCATTGTGTGGCAGCAGATCCAGGGGCTGCCACTCTGAGCCTGGCAGGCCTCAGGGCAAGCACACCAGTGCGGATGTTACTCAAGCTTTTCTCCCTGCACAGGTAGAATTCCCACCCCACCTCCATACAACAAATCAGGGAGGCAGGAAGGTGAGAGGAATAAATGAGACTATGCAACGGCAGGCAGCTGAGGATATCAAAGGGAGGAAACTTAATCAGTACTTAGTGGCTGTTCTTAAGCACTGTTAATCACTAGCAAAGGAAGTGCTCCAGTTCTCAACGTTATAACCTGTGTCACTCCCATGCATTCCTGTATGACACCATCCCTTACTCCTCATTCAGGGCTATGAATGTTCACGTATGTAATATGTACATACGGACAAGCTTTCCAGCAGCAGCAGTGCGTGACTGCTGTGCGTGCAATGTCTGCGTGGAGAGGGCTCCGGGCCTGATCCTCTTCAGCCTTCCTGTGAGTCACTTCGTGCAGCAGAGCAGCGCTGCCGCCGTCGGGGCAGGCAAGAGGCAGGCTGGGGAGCTGAGCCCTGGCAGCCTACGTGCATCACATCACACAGCCCAGCATTCGGCTCGGCTCCGCTGCTCTCACATCCCAATAGGCTCGCAGCACTTCTTTCATAAGCAAAACAAAATCCACTTCTGCCTTTTTCTAGTAGAAAAATATGATGTGAAAATGGGGAGGATAATTTTTAATTTGACTGAAATACATTAGAGAATAAGCAATATAGCAGCGGGGCAGACGTTTCCGCTTACACCGAGCTAAAGCTGCACACACAGTTAAAGCAAAACCGCTACAAATGTTACTTTATTTTGCAAAAGAAAAAAATTCGCGGAGGCAGGGCAAGTATTCCTTTTCGCAGCTGCAAAGCTGAGGCCTATATCCGTCTCTGGCCCTGATCCTGCAGAAAACAGTGAGAGTGCTACAACGGGAGCATCACATGCGCTTGATACCAGGTTATGTATGAGCTGCCCAGCGCGCCCGGACTCCGTTCCAGGAAGGAGCCAGCAACAAACCCTCAAAAAATGTTCAGTGGCAGTAACAAAGCCAAGGACTAAGGGCGGAGCGGGGGAGACCTGAGGCCGAAAGCCCGCCGCGGGAGGGTCTGCATGCCGCAGCGAGGGCCGCAGAGCGCGGAGCTGCTGGGTGTGGGGGTGTGTGTGTGTGCGCGCTGTGTCCCCGCCCCGCTCCCTGCCCTCCCTGCCGGGCGGGGCCGCTTCACGTCCGGGCCGGCCCCGCGCACTAAAAGCGCCGCTGACGCTTCCCCGCTCCACTGTGCTGGTCCCGCCGCTCGGTTACGCTTCCATCGTCGGCCCCGCCACCCCCACGCCGCCACCATGCCCATGTTCACCATCTACACCAATGTCTGCAAGGACGCCGTGCCCGACAGCCTGTTGGGCGACCTCACCCAGCAGCTGGCCAAGGCCACTGGCAAACCCGCGCAGGTGAGGGCGGGAGCGGGGCGAGCACGTGCGCGGCGGGGGCTCGGCGGGCCCGGCGGGAGGGGCGGCGGCGGAGCGGCCCTGGGGCATCGCCGCTCCCTCGCCCCCTGGGCAGGGGGGGCGCGGCCACCGGGGGAGCAGCTGCAGCACAGCACGGCGGCCCCGCTGCTCCGCAGGAAGGATTCTGTGCCCGTCCCACCCCGCGGCGCCGAGTCTCCCGATGGCCGGCCCTTGCCTGGAGCAGCAGCCGGGCCTGCAGGAGCGCGGCGCTCACGTAGCCGGGGATGTGCTGCGCCTGTGCTGGGAGTTCGAGCGGCAGAGCTGCGCAGTGGCACGGACCCACCCGGGCACAGGCTCGGATAGACCGGGCAGCTCTCGGCGGTTCTGCCATCCGACACGGCCCCGCTTGGCCAGCCCCAGGAACCGGAGCCCGATAAGGCCGAATCGCTGCCCGACTCTCCGGCAGGCCCGGCGTCTCGGTCCGTGATTTGGGGATGTGAGCTCCGGCACGCAGGCACAGTTTGGGGGCCTTTATCTCGCTCCGCCCCGCGCGGTGGCGAGGCTGTGGCGGGCAGGAGTGCACACTGCAGAAAGGCGGCTTTCTGCACACATAACCGCGTTCCTAAAGCTGAGAGCCGGGCCGAACCTCCCCGCAGCCCCCAGGGCCATGTCCCCCGTGGGGGCTGCGGGGCCTGAGCCTCGCTGGGCCTGGGTAGTGCGCAGAGACCAGCACTGAAGAGCTGCCTGACCCCAATACAATTGCCCTGCTTAGAGTTGGTACCGAAAGCAGATTTTCCTCGGGAGAGGGCAGTTCAGACAGCATGTAACAGACTGTTTCCCTCCCACAGTACATAGCTGTGCACATCATACCTGACCAGATGATGTCCTTTGGGGGCTCCACTGATCCCTGTGCGCTCTGCAGCCTCTACAGCATCGGCAAAATAGGAGGGCAGCAGAACAAGACCTACACCAAGATGCTGTGTGATCTGATCTCGAAGCACTTGCATGTATCTGCAGACAGGTAAGGCTGGGACACAGTTTAACCATATTTATCTGGCTTTCTGAAACTGCTTTGAAAAGTGTATTTAAAATTTTTAAAAGCCAGGAATAAGTCCATGTGTTTTGGAAAATACCAAGTGATTGCTTGCAGCACTTTCACGTCCATGTAAGAATTCCGTGCCTGCCTTTCCCTGGAGAGTCCTCTCTTCAATGGCTTTCTGCTCTGAGAGTAGGGAAAAACACCAGAGCACTGACAAGTTCCCCAGTGTGTCTTTTGCCTCTGAGGTGTGGTGTCTTGTCCTCTGGGGAAGCCAAGCTGGAAACATGAGCAAGGAGCAGTAACAGGCTGGAGCTGAGAGACAAAGGTAGAAGGCAGCAGGCTGTGAGCAGTTCCCTGGCAGGCTGCAGAGTCTGGGAGAGTGTCTGCGTGCAGCTGTGAAGAATGGGAAGAACCTGGTGCCATGAAGGTTGAAGGGAGACACGCAGAGCCAGACCTGAGGGCTTGCTTAACTCTCCAAGGCTGTCAGTCTGTGTGACACATGTGAGGGACTGCAGTGCTCAGAAACAAAAGGGGCTGATCTCTGGAAATTTTTGACAGGTTGCTAAACAAAAGCTGTCTGGTGTCTGGGCAGCCTCTGACTGCTGAAGAATTTGTATTTTGAAAAAAAAAGAGAAAAAGTACAATTTTGAGGGCTGAGAAATATTGACTGCTTGGAGGCTCCACCAGGTTTTTGGCAAAGATGAAGCTTGATGTTTTTTCAAGCAGAAGAATGGGAAGCACTGTCCCCTGTTGTGTTGTCCCGACTTACATGAATGAGTTAATAAGGTCGTTGTTATTTCTTCCTGTACCTCTTCTGCAGGATCTATATCAACTACTTCGACATGAATGCTGCCAACGTGGGCTGGAATGGCTCCACCTTTGCGTAGAGCTCTCCTGTCTGCCTGAAGAGGCTGTTCCTGGACCTCCCTTCACCCTGCCCTGTAGCAGAGACCACAGCACAAATGGCCCCGTGTTGCACTTTGTGCACTCTCACAGATTGATGGCTCCTTGCTAGTGTGTTTAAATATTGCTGCTTCAACATTCCTCTGTTTTCTCTGTGTAGAAAACAAATAAAGATTTAGAATTAAGCTGTGTGGTGTAGGCTTTGGCAGGTTGGGGATGGAGTTGGGCAATTGCTAGCATGTCTGTTTCACTCTGATCCTAAAGCAAACAAAAGGAATGTTTTGGGTTTGCCCCTGTTTCTTAGACACAGTATTTCACACTATGATGGTGGTGCCTGGGGCTGGTTCCTGACAGCACTCCACTGATTTTTACCTTGCTGTGGGTAAGGCTGTTGGTGTGTTCAGGGCTGCTTGTTGCTCTGAGGTTTGTTTCAGATTGTGTCTGCTGTTGCTGCAGCCCTTCGACCAGTCCTGTGCCTGCTGCTTCAGGGCAGCTTTCCTCTGAGGATGTGCCACCTGTGTGGCCAAACGAGCAAAGAAAGAATGCTTTTGCTCACTGAGGGGAAATGCTGTTATCAACATTGCTTACACTGCCTGCTCAGTGCTGTGGAAGCTCTGCAGGGGTCTGCAGCACTGTGGGGAGCACTTCAGTGTGCTCTGCCAGCTTGTCCTTGTACTGCTGCTGTGCCAGCCTGTCCCTCACTGGTGCTATGCCAGCCTGATGTGCCCTCTCCCGCCCTGTCCCTCGCTGGTGCTGTGCCCTCTCCCGCCCTGTCCCTCGCTGGTGCTGTGCCGTGTCCCGCCCTGAGGGCTCTCCGGGCTGCGGTTCCCGTCCCTCTCCTCAGCGCTTTCCCGCCCGCCCCTCAGGGTCTCCGCTGGGCGCGCGCGGCGCTGCCCCCGCCCTTCCACCGCCGGCCGGCAGGGGGCGCCCGCCCGCCCCGCGCCGTCTGGAGGCTTCCGTCGCGGCCTCGCGAGGCGCGATGACGTCATCTCCGTGCGCCGGCGCGGCGTGGTCATGGCGCTGTTCTGCGTCCACAGGTACCGGGGGCGCGGCCCCGCTCCCGCTCCCTGCTCCTGTCCCGCTCCCATTCTCCTCCTACACTCGCACCCTGCCCCAGTCCCGGGCGCTGCCTCAGCCCCGGGCTCGAGCCGCGGGTGTCTGCCCGGAGGTCTGGGCGGGCGGGCGGGCGGCTCGTGCCTGAGGAGG
>VWZS01005155.1:309112-339090 GCA_013397075.1 Rhabdornis inornatus | reverse complement strand
CCGGCCGGCAGGGGGCGCCCGCCCGCCCCGCGCCGTCTGGAGGCTTC
Organism: Rhabdornis inornatus; assembly: GCA_013397075.1. NCBI lineage: Eukaryota > Metazoa > Chordata > Aves > Passeriformes > Rhabdornithidae > Rhabdornis > Rhabdornis inornatus. Next base: position 339,043 of record VWZS01005155.1, on the reverse strand, counting down.
CGTCGCGGCCTCGCGAGGCGCGATGACGTCATCTCCGTGCGCCGGCGCGGCGTGGTCATGGCGCTGTTCTGCGTCCACAGGTACCGGGGGCGCGGCCCCGCTNTCGGAGGACCGGGCTCGGCTCCTGCTGGAGCGGCTGCAGCAGCAGGCGAGGGCTCGGCAGCTTAAGAAGCAGCGAGAGGTGCAGCCCCAGGGAAGGGAAGGCCCGGGGGGAGCGGGGCTGAGCCCCGGGGGGGAGCCCAGCGAAGGAAAGAGGAAGAGGGAGAGTGAAGAGCAGCCCAGTGCGCTTAGAGAGAAGAAGCTAAAGACAAAACAACAGCCCCGCAGCTCCTCAGAAGAAAGGGCTGGTACTGAGGAGACAGCAGGTGGCAGCAGCCCCACAAAGAAGAGGAAAGCCAATAGAAGAAAATCGAAAGTGCAGCGAGAGAGGACTGAAGCAGGTAAGAATAAAGCGAGGCTGTAGGATTTCAATTCATTGTGGTTGACAGTTTCCACGGAAAAGTGGACACGAGTTGCTCTTTGAGTACCTTGCCCAGTTTACCTGACTTCTGCACTGGGATTTAGGAAATTGGGAACATATTAAAGAGTTTTCATCTCCTTAATATGTTCCCAATTTCTTTTTTTTGAGGGAAGGCCCCGCACTGCCAACTTTGAGGATCGGTTTAATGTAAGGGAAGGAGGGAAGCATGTCACATCACCTCAGTCTTGTTGCATCTGTACCAACAAAGATATGTTCGATTTCTGCACTGGGATTTAGGAAAAAAGAGCTTGCAAGGACTTGTTGCTGTAGTCGTGTATTGTAGTATTGCTAAATCCCTTTAACGTGGCATGCTCTGACCTATATCTTTGTATTTTGTATTTGCTGTTACCTAAATTCCAGATTCTGAAGAAGACATAAAACAACAGGAAAACAGAAACAACTTTAAAAACAAGTCTAATAAAAGAAAGAGGACAGATGAGGAAACACAAGAAGATAAAACAGGGAAGAAAGAGAGCAGTGAAAAAGCTGAAGGAAATCAAACTACAGAGGAGGAGCTGCCCTTAGTAGCCTCAGGGGAAGAGGCAAATTGTCCACCCTCCAGTATGATGATTCTTGGAGACTATGATGCAAAGCCAGTGCAGAAGGTAACCAGCTTGTCTGAATTTTGCCATGATGGTTAGGAAAATAATGCTTCTTACGAGTTTATTTTACATATGGTATTGTCATATTCTCCTTTCCCTCACCTCAGGTCCAGCCCTTCTTACCACAGTGGCTTGCTGAACCCAAACGGGTGCAGAAACGCATCAGAGATAATCTGTGTCCAATCAGAGACGTCCCAGGAATCCATCCCCGGCTGCTGAAAAAGCTGCAAATGAATGGAATAGAGTCCTTTTTTCCAGGTGCCTTGATAGTGCTTTTGTTTCTTTCTAGAGGGGCTTAAAGAGTTCCTGCAGTCTGGTGCTGTATATTTTATGTAGGCAGTGAAGTAAAATACAGGACAAAATGTAATGCATGAAAGGGATTGCAGCAGATTTAACCCTTCTTTCTCAAAGTTTTGTCTAGGCTGAGTAAAGGTCTGTTACCTACTCATAAATACAGCTTGGAGTAATGGCTCAGAGCTGCCCAAAGAGGGAAGTCTTACTTGTGTCCTCACAGTTTTCCCGCTTATGCCAGGCTTGTGCTTTAGCTCCTTATTTTCCACTGTCTCTGCTCTGATCAGAGCTTTCTGGGAACTCACTCAGCTCATTAAAGCAAAAGCATCCAAACAAAAACAGGATATCTGCTTGTTTTCTGTTACTTTGCCAGTTTTGCAAACAAGTACAGTAAATGCCAGTTCTTAAATAAGATGAAAGGACAGCTGGATGCAAGGACAAGGTTAGAGGGTGACCTTCAGTCCAGCCGAGTCTGGAGAGTTAGGCTGTGTCAGAAATCTATCAGGGTTATGTTGGAAAGCCAGCACACATTTTCTCGTTTCAAAAATGCTTTTATATAATATTTTCAATAATTGGTGAGTTCATTAAGCATGTAGTGTGTGTTTATTTCTGGTTTTGCTCAGTCCAGGCAGAGGTGATTCCTGCCATTCTGCAGAGTGCCGCCAATGGGTACCTGATGGGGCGGGGGGGATACCGCCCCAAGGACATCTGTGTCTCAGCACCCACGGGCAGTGGGAAGACCCTGTCTTTTGTCATACCCATTGTACAGGTGAGTGTATCCTCAGGGAAGCATCTCTAGGGGAAATGCTGGCATTGCTTTTGTTCAAGCAAAACCTGAACTTAAAAGTAGGTCGAAAAGCCAAGGAGTTTGTGGACATAAGGCGGCAGATTTTCAGCTCAGAGCTGTCTGAGGGAGCTTCTTGTCAGCATCCCACTCCTTTTCTCAGACAGCAGGCACAGCATGAGGAGTTGGGAGGGTGGAGGGAGAAAAATGGAAACATAAAACTCTCAGAATGTGTCAAGCCCATCTTCTCTTGCTGGGTTAGGCTCAAGAACCCTGTTCTTTCGGGGACTCACTTGGCCTTTATTTTGGCAGGTTCTGTTAGATCGAGTGGTTTGCCACGTACGAGCTCTGGTAGTTCTGCCCACCAAAGAACTGGCACAACAGGTATGTGGCTCCTCACCATCTCTGAGCAGAGCTGGGCTGAGGCTGGTGCCAGTACTTTGGCTGTTCTGTGCAGCAGGCTGAAGACCTGCCAGTGGGTTTGATGCTGTTCATGTAATGAAAACTGTTTACTGCAGCTGACAAAGCCCGTCTCTTTGCAGGTGAGTAAAGTGTTCAACGTTTACACTGATGGGACAGGTCTGAAGGTTGCTTTGATTACTGGCCAGAAATCTTTTGCAAAGGAGCAGGAGATGCTTGTCCAGAAAAAGTAGGTTAAAAGGTATTTTGACAAGGTTTATAGAGATTGCAAGCTAATTAATCTCATTAAGGCAGGGACAAGATATAGACTATTGCAACACAGCATCATGGTATCGTGATTTTGGATAATGGGTTTATATGCTGGACTCTGGTGGTTCTGTCTTTGTCACAGTGCTTGTTACTACCCCTGTTTTGTGATTGTAATGTTCTACTGGATTTTTGGGGATCTTCACCAGCAAATGCTCAGAATGCAAATGTTTGCCTTGTGCCTACGGGTACATATGACTGTGTGGGATTTTGCTGCAATTAAACTTTCTTGAAGAGCAATGAAGAATGGCACTTTCTGTTTAAAATGAGGCAGCACAATGGGGACAGGTGTTTGGTGTCCACCACTGCCCCTGCATGCTCTCCAGTGTCAAGTGCATATGTGATTTTTGTTATTCCTTAGTTAATTGAGTGGTAGGAAAACCTTAAGGTCTGCTTCTTAAGGTCTCTGCTACAGGCTTTGTTGTGAAGAGAAAGACTTACTGATGGGCTACTTGTCTTTTCAGAGTGACAGGCTACTGTAGCCTGGCTGACATTGTGGTGGCCACACCAGGGAGGCTCACAGATCACATTAACCAGACCCCGGGCTTCAGCCTGGCACAGCTTCGCTTCCTGGTGAGTCACCTCCACAGCTCCTCCCATCTGAGTGCAGTGTCTGCTACAGCTTGCTTCTCATGTGGAACATAAATGCCTCTCTGTTGGAACTGTTGTGTGGGCCTGCCTGCACTCCAGATTGTGGAGGGAGCAGTCACAAGTTGAGATGTTTGATTCCAACTCGTGACACCCAAGCATCCACCCACTTCCCCTTCCCTCTTAGGCTCTTGCAAACTTGGAGTAAGGATGGGCAAGGAAAGCAGTTCTGTTGACTAGAAGCTTCCATTATCTTGCCTTCTGGCTTGCTGGTTACAGATACAAAGGAAAATAAAAGCTCCCAGTATTTAACAGATGGTGGTTTTCATCCTTGTGGATTTAGATCGTGGATGAAGCTGACCGTATGATTGATGACATGCACCAGAACTGTCTGAACCAAATTGTCAAAGCTGCATTCCAAGGAGAAAACGACTCTGGCTCCCACATGCTTTTTCAGAGGACCAAACCAGGGCCTGTAACAGCAGCCAGGTAAGTTGCAGTCATTTCTTTGAACTGATAGTATGGACACCAGCACGTGGGTGTCACTGCCCTGCTCCTCTGTACACTGCTGTCAAAGCTTGATTCCTCTGAGAAATGTCTACCAAAACAAGGCAGCAAACAGCTGATGCCAGAGGATGTCCTTCAGACTAAGTATTGTATTCTCCAGGCTTTCCTTATTTAGACTAAAGGAGCATCAAAAGAATGCACAAATATTGAAAATCTGTGATCCATTTGCACAGTAACTATAGTAATGCCTTCTGGCAAAGCTGAGTAATGGATTTGGAGGAAAACTCTTGCAATTAATTATCTGCAGCTGCTGTTTTTGTACAGCAGTGGCAGAGATGTGTCAGAAACTGAGATGAATGGCCAAGGAAGGACATGACTAGAATGAGGACATGGGTAACCAGGGTGCAGGGACTTGTGCAGGAGGGGATTTAGGTTGTGTATTTGACTGAGAATGCTCATCAGTTCTGTCTGTGAACTCCACCATAAAACAAGGGTGGAAAAGAACCTACAGGAAAAGCCCAGGGCAGGAAAAGAGCATCAAAGAGCATTCATTGGTTCCCTTATATCATGTGAAGGCACTTGGGGTGAAACTCCTTTGCCCCATCCTCAAAGCTCAGTTTCTGTGCATTTTTTCTTGCAGTTCCTGCTCTCCTCAGATACCCTTACAGAAACTGCTGTTTTCAGCCACACTGACCCAGGACCCAGAGAAATTGCAGCAGCTGGGTTTATTCCAGCCTCGTCTCTTCACATCTGTGTATTCTGAGAAAAATAGAGATGGAACAGAAACTGAACAAGATGCTAATAATAAATACACACTCCCTGAGGGGCTATCGGTATGATGGGAATTCTTTTGAATAAGTTATACTTGAAGATTTGTTTAATTCTGGACTGCCTAGTTGTGGTTTTACCCTAAAATATCTTCCCTGTGTTTCCTTGCAAAAGTGGCTTTGGGAGTATATATGACCCAGAGAGCTGTACATTTGTTTTCTTATTACTTAGTGTTCATTTGGTTAAGACTTGATTTTTTTTTTTAATTAATCTCTTCCTGTGGCATTAAGTTTAGCAGCAATGGGGACTGGAACTAGGAAGTCTTAATAATGTAATAGAACCTATCAATTGTCCATTCATCTAACATTCATTTCAAGACATGTATATACAGGCCAGCCTGTAGGCAGGAAGGCAGTGCATGTTGTTACTTGCCATGGAGATGTAAGAGCATTAGAACAACTCAGGTCTCCTGTCTCCACTCGTGTTGTATCCTGCCAGCCTGTTTATTCCAAAAGAGGTGGCATTATGGGCTCTGGTTTTGCTGCTGTTAGTCAGCTATGAAACATGCAAGCCTGTGTAGGTCATGGACAGGTAGTGGGTTTCAGGGAAGATAGTCTTGCAAGAAGTAATTTTTCTCTCTGAACTCCTTCCCTGTTGACTGCAGCAATGTTATGTGCCTTGTGACCTGAATTCCAAGCCTCTGCTCCTGTTGTATTTCATGCTGACAATGAAGTTCACCCGTGTGTTGTGCTTTACCAACTCCAGGGAAGCCTCTCACAGGTAAGCATTAAGGAGATCACTGTCATAGGTATCTGCCAAGGGATCTTACAGAGATGAGGAAGTGACAGTTTTCCTCCTGTTTACCTGCAGGTTGTTCCTGCTGGTTCAAGCCTTTGGTGGAATCACGGTGGCAGAGTTTTCTTCTAGGTTACCTCCAAATGAGAGAAGGAGAACCATGAAGGAGTTTGAGCAAGGAAAAATACAACTGTGAGCATCTTAAACTAGTTTCCTGTATGTTTTCCAGCACAGGCTGTTTCCAGTGTAAAAAGCTAAACAGAACAAGGGACACAGTTACATGGGGTCTTCTAAAACAGAGCCTGCAGGAGTCTGTTGCAGAATGGGTGTGAGACTTGTGACTTTGAATTGTTTATCCTTCATGTAACTGTTCTAGTCTAGCTGCAGTCTGAATTTCTACATGTTGTTTTATAACAAGGAATAAATACAAATGAGTGTTCATAGAGTTGCCCAAAACACACAGGTTTGCAAATCTGGAGTTTAATGTTTGTGCTGGACATCTGGTACTTGTAAGGCAGAAATGGATGTTGGTGCTGAAACTGTATCTAGTGCTAGAGCTTCCTACTGAAGCAATCCCTGCTCAGACTGGCATACAGGTCTGCTTCTGTCCATGTGTTTGATTTGCATTGTGGTTTTGGTAGCTATAAGAGATTGTATCTGTGAAGTGTCTCTGAGGAAAAGGTAAATACTTATTTTCTGGGTGTTCTTTCTATCCAAACCTGGTGTATAAATTCTCCTTGACTCCTGGGATTTCTCACCTCACTATTTGTGTTCCATGCTTGTATGGAATGTTCAGATTCCTTAGAGATTTGTAAGCTCCAGTGAGCTGGGAGGTGTCTGGCATGCTTGGAGAACCTGGGAACACCCAGTCACTTTTCATGCTCTGCAGATGGTGACAAGCCTGTAGTGATGCTTGGAGGTCTGTGGGCAGCTAATAAGGCCAGTGGTAATAAGGAATAACGTGCAGTGCTGCCAGGCTGAGAGGCAGAGGCTGACAGTCCAGTTTGAACAGAGATTAGCAAGAGTTGTGCTATATTCACTTGTGTTTTATTTCTGTGTGTAGTGCCTGAGATGTTACTTGAAAATTCCTATATATACATTTACAAACAGGTTAATCAGCACGGATGCCACAGCCCGAGGGATTGATGTTAAAGGAGTGAATTATGTGATAAACTATGATGCACCACAGTTCATCAGGACCTACATTCACAGGTAAGACAACAGGGACAGAAGGAAGATGGCTGCTTTTGGTTTTTGGTTTGCTTTGAGATATTCAGCAAAGGTGACATGCACCTAAAAGGGCTTTTAGCTTTTCTTTTTACTTTAGTATGCAAATAGCTTTCTAGCAAAAATTAAGCCTAGCATTGCTTGGAATCAGACTTTCTTAAAACTGGAGAATTTCAGCATCAGAGTCTTGGAGCTGATAGTGGCAGTGACTGTGGGGCTAAACTGACTTGAAGCTACTTTCTCTGTTTTCAGGGTTGGAAGAACAGCTCGTGCAGGAGAAGCAGGTGTTGCTTTCAGCTTGGTCCTTAGAATTCAGGTATGTCTTTGGTGTGAGATTCATTTGATAAGGATGCATGCAGGGGCATAAGGATAATAAAGTTCATACTACTTCCCACCTTTTCCAGTCAGCTGAGCTTTGTGCTTGGAAACTTCAGTTATTTCCTGACTAAGCAGCATGTTCCCAAATGTGCTCATTTTGTAGCTGATAGGATGGGGTGTCTCATCTCCAGTTCTGTTTTGTGCAGGAGCGGCGCTTTCTGCGCATGTTGAGGGATGCTGGCATCCAAGATATCAAGAAACACCCAGTGAAGGGCAACTCTTTGAAGCCATTGGTGCAGCAGTATGAAGGAGCTCTGTGTAAGCTCGAGAAGACAGTCAAGGTAATTGAAATGGGGAAGAAAATAAACTGTGTGAGTTGCAGTTTGATTTTTTTATTGCAATTCATGCTTAGCACAAGTATTAGTGTCCAGGATCCCTGCCTTTGTCTGAGACAATTCAGTGTGAAGACAGCATTTGTGGGTGCATCATTATGGAATACTCAGAAAGGGTGGGGAGGGGATGAAGGTTTTTTGTCAAAATTAGACAGCATTCCTGGAGGGTTTTAAAAATGTGTAGATGTGGCACTTGGGGACGTGATTTAGGGTTTGGCAGTGCCAGGTAAATGGTTGGATTAGATGGTCTTTTTCAACTAAAACAATTCTGATTTTTGGTGGGTTTTTTCTATCCTGGCCTTCTCTTCACGTCTGTAGCTGGGATTTTGACAGCTACCCAGAAGACTGCAAGCAAAATGCAGAGACTAAACTTGTTTTCATTACAGAGTTTAAGACTGTAATGTACAGCTGTCTGCAGGCCCTTTTTTATACACTAGTGTGAAGTGGAGAGCTTTGAGACAAAAGCAGGGTAGCATTTACCTTGCCAGATGGGTAGACTAGGGATCCTTAATAGACTTTGTGCTGCATGATTTGGGCAAGTGTTCTGCTCTCTAATCTGAGAACTCATAAATACCTGTCCCTGAAGAATGATGATTTTGAGTTGTAGACTAGGAATGTTTGAGAACTGAGACAGAAAGGATTATTAAATTGTCATACTCCTCCGTGAAGTTCCTTCTGTGTGACTCTGAGACAGGGGCATCTTCAGTCACCTTCTCAACTTTAATTTTGAACAGAATGAGCGAGCCCAGAAACGAGCCTGAACAAGTGGAATCTGAGATGGCTGCATGGGACAGGCCATGGACTGTTCCCCAGCACAGGAACACTGAGTCATGGTCCCTCGATGGTCAGTTCCTCAATCTTACCAAGTATGAAGTCAGCTATTATAGACCTTATTCCTCTTTCAAGTTCGCTGTGAACAGAGTTCAGTTACTGGTTTATTTAAAAAAAAAGATAAATTTTGAGATAGAGGTTGTCTTGAAGAGGGCTTTGTATCATATCCTGCTGGCATATGCAGAATTACCACCAGCTCTTGAGCGTGACCTGATGGAACTGCTGCCCTCCAATGGTGAGGGCTGGGCTCTCACTTCTTTGCTGGGACAACAGTTCTCTCTGTCTGCAAATGCATAAAGACCTGTGCAGTGCCTGTAGCAGAAATGTGTTTGAAGAGCTGCTGTAGGCTGCAGTGACTCCAACTTTTAAGTGAATATTAAATAAATATTATATATATTTTTAAAACAGTGTCTAATAAAGATTCCTGGGCTCAGGAATTGGACTTGATGATCCTTTGTTCCTTCCAACTCAGGATATTTTGTGGTTAGGGATGAAGATACTGTTAAAAGGACACGAGTCCTGTGTCTTGTCCTCTTCTTGCCTATGTTGTTTCCCCCCAATGTTTTGTACCAGAGGTAATAGCAGGTATTACTAAGATTGATGTAAATGCAGACTGAAATGTCTGATGTCTAATATGAATGTCCTGGAGCAAGCTCATGTCACTGCAAGCCATAAAGCCTGTATTTGACACATGCCATGGCTACTGTTAGTTTTAGCTGCCCTGGCAGAAGGCTTAGAGCTGCCATGTAGCTGTGGCCTGCAACTGCTCTCCAAGGGTTGCTTTTCCTTCAGCAGGAATGGCTCCAGCTCTGGCTTTTGTTTTGCAAAGCAAAATAAATGTTGAAATGTTAGCAATAAATTGTTGAAAGCTGGGAATCTTGAAGGAATGGGTTTTGGGAATGGTGGTTGAATCTTGTGAAGATAAGAACAGCGTGTGTTCTCGTACTGTGACTGCTTGTTCTCCAGATGTTTTTCCATAGCGCGGGTGTCTGGGCTGGTGCTGGAGTCACAGGATTGTGCAAGAGCTGTGAGCTCCCACGGGCAAAACCAGGCTCTGCCTCTCACGTCCCCTCAGCCGAGCTGTGGTTTCTGTATCATTAAGGGCAGTTTTGGGACAAGCCAATATGCCACGGCATGTAAAGGCACAGCCCAGCTGCGACCTTGCCCGGGAAGTGCCCCCGGCCCTGTTCGGTGGGTTAGGCACCACCCCTGGGTGGGAGCGCTGGGCGCTGTCGTCCCGCCCCGGCTGGGGCGGGACCGGTGTTGGCGGGGCCGTGCGGGACGGGATTGAAAAGGAACGGGCGAAGGAACGGACAGCAGCAGCGACAGCGACAGGATGGGGCTGGAGCTGTACCTGGACCTGCTCTCGCAGCCCTGCCGGGCGCTCTACATCTTCGCCCGGAGCAACAACATCCCCTTCGAGTTCAAGAAGGTGCAGCTGTCTAAGGGTGAGCGGGGCCGGGGGGACCCCTGTGTCCCAGGGGGGCGGTCCCAGCCCCAGGCTTTGCGGGTGTCCCGCTGCTCCCCCCGCCGGCACTCGGGGTCCCTTCGCCACTCCCGGGGGAGATGCTCGAGTCCAGCCCGCGGGTGGAAGCAGGAGGGTTACTCACCCTCATCAGTGCAAGATCCTGAGAGAGGGTGGGGTGGCCCTCCTGCTGCAGAGGGTTCCTGGTGCCTACACAAAAACAATACCTAATTCTCCAATGCAATCCTGGATTTTAAGTGCTGATTTCAGTGCCTGTGCACCTCTGCAGCAAACGGCACTCCGCCAAGGCATGTGATAGCTTTGAAATCCGCCCCACCCCAGCAAAAAATGGGTCTCTGAAAAACAGAGACGCTTTTCTGAGAAGTGCTCAGGATGTGCCAGGTCTGAGGCGTTCCCCATTTAGATGGGAAACAAAAAGCTGCAAACGTGGGACATCTGTGTACAGGCGAGGACGGCCCGGCCCAGGTGTGCGGTTCTTGTCCAGTAATTCAACTTTAAAAAGTTTGTGCTCTGGTAAGCAGCAGCAGTTGCTGCAGAGCAGCCCTTCTCCTCCTGGCAGGGGTTCACACCCCCCTGGGAGGCTCGTCATGCACCAGTTTGGCGAGCTGTCCCCATGTGTAGGCAGGGCAGGGGTAGGGCTGCCCCTCTGGGGGTTCCACTGGGCCGGGTGGTTTGTGGTCAGGTTATTTTGAGAGGGTTGAGGAGCAGCTTGTGATGGCTGTGGAGCGAGACAGTGCAGCTGCCAATAATCTGAACACTGAGAAATGAAGGGAGGTGGTTTAGTTGGGTTAAAACCAACTGATACCTGGTAGGAGCCTGTCCAAAGGTGTGTTTTCACCAAAGGAGGCCCAAAGATCTGTATCTTCTTTCTTTGTAATTGAAGCTGGTAAAATCTATCCTTCAACCTTTCCAGATATCTGATGGACTTGAAATTAAAGTAAAGCATTGGGCATAAAAAGGCCTCAGTAAGTAATGCTTTAAACCAATGATGAGAAGGGAGAAGGCTCCTGGAGCTGAAATTGGTAAAGGAACAAAAGAGGCTCCAACTTGAGACAAACCTCAGATGTATTGCAGTTGAGTCTTTGGGTGTTTCCCTGCACCTGAGCTGTGTGTTGGTTGTGCCTTTCTGTGGCTTTCCTCCCACTTGTCTTGTAGCAAAAATTTGAGCAATTGTTTGTAGCTGGGGAATGGCTCATCTTGTGTCCTTCCCCTTCTTTCCCAATACATTAACTGTTGTGGTGAGACACTGGAGCAAAGAGAGGAGACTGGCAGGCAAGGAATGAGAGCACCAAAGAAAATGGAACTGAAATGCAAGGATAGGGGAAGTGAGAGGAAGGAAAGGGAATTAAATCACGGATTCCCAATGCTTTGTGCCCCTTGGCAACAGTGCCTGCTTTTGGCCTGTGAGTTTAAGATGAGTGATTTGGCTGCATCTGATCCCAATCCTGCAGAGCGTGCACTTCCCATGCCACGGGCAACCCTCCAGGTAGCTGCACTGGGTACCACAGTGGGGGAGGCCTCGCTGATGGGTACCTGACACTGCCTTCCAAGCTTTCCTCACTGCACTGGCACCTGTCACTGCACAGTTTATAGGACAAGGTGAGGGAACTGATACTCAGAATTGAGCTGGTGGGTTAAATGTGATGTCCCAGAAAAGCTCTCTGCCCCAACAGGGCAGGTGTCAATGAAAGGGGTAGAAAGAGTGAGAACAGGTAGGAATCACATGACATTCAAAGGACACCTGAAGACCTGGAATCTGAACACTTCATCTTTTTGAGAGGGGAAGGGGAGATGGGCTGTGAGCCAAGTGACAGGGGAATAGTCACAAACCAGGTTTGCCAAGTACCAGAATAGCTAAATTTGCTTCCAGAGCATCTCCTCTGGCACACAGATTCTCAGATGGCTCACATAGCAGGTCGTGGCACAAGGTTAGTTACACATCAGAGAGGCTTGAATACCCAGGCAGCCACATGTGACTGAAGTGAGTGGATGGAAAAGGCTATCACAAACAAGTCACATAAAACAAGGCTTCTGGGGCTGGTTTCAGACAGAATGGAGTGCACTGAGACCTCAGATGAACAAAGCACCTCCTCCTGTCAGGTTCACTCTGCCTACCTTTTGGGGAGGACCTACAAGATAGCTTAAAAGCAACCTCAAATCTGTATTTGCTCTTACAAAAGCTATGCAAAATGCACAGGAGCTAATTGAAAGATCTGTAATGAAGTACCCTTGGCTTTACATGGAATCACAGGAATTTATTTTCATCTGTGGACTTTAGAAAGAGTACTTGAATATAAATTACATAATCTTCCAGAAAAAGGTATTTGCTTTCTCACAGCCCTCCCTTCTTTGGAGGAAAGGGATAGTGAGATCCCTTTGCTCCAAGGTGCTTGGTGTTCCCTCTGGGTTTAAATTGTGCAGGACAGGAACCTTTAGGCACAAACTTGGAGTGGATGGAGCCCCAAGCTGTCAAGGGCTGTTGGTATGAAAAGACTCCTAACCATCCTGCCCTTGGTCAAGAGGTGGGTCTGGTATGCAGGCAATAAACAAGTAAGCTGATGCCACAGGGCTAGCCCCCTACTCACCCTGCAGCACTTATTCATTGGTTATAAACTTGATATGAGACTTGATTTGTACAATCAAAAACACGAACTGAAGCCAGATGGTCCCCACAAACTCCTCAGGTGTTTGCAAACAGGTGCTGAGTATCCCTGCCAAGTAAAACTTCTCATTTCCCTCCTCAGGGCAGCACAAGACAGAGGAATTCCGGAAGGTGAACATGCTGATGAAGGTGCCTGCACTTAAGGATGGTTCTTTCACCTTAGCAGAGAGGTGAGGCTCAAATAAGTTCAATGCCCTACTGCAGAATTGTTTATCCCAATGCTTAGATTCTGCCAGTGTACTGCTGGGACTCTAGTGCAGGCAGGTTTTTGTCTCCTTCCTATCCTATGTTCCACTTGTACATAACGAACCTGTTTCAAGTGAAGCTATCTTATGTAAGCAACTTGAACAGCATTAATAGTAGAAAAAGCTGCTGCTTGGAGCTACCTTTCTCCTTTGTAGGCAGTGTTTCTTGAGCTTAAATACCTGTCCACCTGTCCTGCTCTCTGCCTACAGCTGGAGGCTGTAGGTCAGTGCAGGAAATGTGGCATAAAGCACCCACTGCTGGATGGCCAGGCAATGTGAAGCTCAGATTTGGTATATACTCGTTCTGCAGCTTCTATTTGCTCAAAACTATACCAGCAGACCACACCTGTCTTGCTGGGCTCATATCAGAGATTGCAGTCCACAAGCAGCAGCACCAACGCTCTCCTGTGCTGTGCCTTGCTGCACTTCCACCTGACTCCCATCAGATTTATGTGGCTGCTTGTCCAGCAATGCAAAATTTGGGGGGAAAAGAAAGGATGAGGTGCTTTAGTCTCAGATGATCAGCTCATCTGTCTGTCTTGCTCTCTGGACAGCATTGCAATCCTCCTGTACCTGGTCCAGAAATTCAAGACTCCTGATCACTGGTACCCATCTGACCTGCAAAAACGGGCTAGGGTTGATGAGTACCTGTCCTGGCAGCATGTCAACATCCGTGCAAAGGGGAGCAAGTTGTTCTTAACCAAGGTAAAACCGTTATGTATCAAAAATGAAGTGCTAAGAACTGTGAGTGAAATGGCCTGCCTTTGTGCAGGCCCTTTCTCAGCAAATGTACAAGCCAAGTGAGAGACAGGAACAAAACTGATTTGGCTGCTGAAGTGAGAAGTGAGCCTAACTGAAGTAGCCTGGATCCTTCATGCTGCAGCCAAAGGTCCAGAGCAAATGCATCCTGGGTGAGCAGCTCTCCCCAGACACAGCTCAGTGCTGGCTGCCTGGCTCCATGGAAAGAAGCAATCTCACTCTGGAAAACAAACACAGCTGCTGCCAGATGATACAGTCCTCCCTTGAGAGGAGGCTCTTGTGGTTGAATTTTCAGATTTCTAGGCAGCACACAAGGAGAGGCAGGAAGTAATAACTGGCATAATTGTTAACCTGGCAAGGTTGAGGAGCAGTTCTGGTTGTTCTCATGCGTGGCTGGTGAGGGATCCTCAGAAGGTGGCAGTGAGAGTGTGATGACTAGGTTTGGAAGGAAACACATAAAAAGCAACTTCTTTCTTCTCCCTTCCAGGTAATGCTGCCTCTCATCACAGGCCAGCCACTTCCTCCAGAGAAACTGGAGTTTCTTACTGAGGATCTGAACATTGCCCTGAAGCAGTTTGAGGAAAAGTTCTTGCAGGACAAGCCTTTCATCACAGGCAGCGAGATCTCCCTGGCAGACCTTGTAGCATTGGTGGAGCTCATGCAGGTGAGCATCAACCCCAGCACTGCTGGATATGTGAGTTGGGCTGTGGGCAGGCCAGGCCAAGGAGGGGCTGCTGCACCCTCACCTCTGTAATGGCAGATCTTCCCTGGGTCAAATCTTGTTCCTTCTTGACCTTAACCACAATTAAGTTTACCAGGGAAAACCTACTTTGATGAAACAGTTCTTTCTATAGAAATATGGACAGAATTTATCAGGAAAGTGCAGATATTTGGAAGAGCTGTGTTGGTGTGCATGAACTTCTGTGATCTGTGTTAGAGAGTTCTGGGGTTAGCCATGGCAGAGCTCTTTGCTGCACGTCCCAAGGGACAGCAGCTGCTGAGGATGTCATGACCTAAGAGCTGAGCTCCACCTAACATCATGGCTGTCTGCTGCCTTGAGCCAAGAGCATATCCATCTTTCATTTGGTCCCATCTCTGGCAAATGCCTTGTTTGCCTCACTCTGGGTGCTCTGTCTGTCTCTGCAGCCCGTGTGTGCTGGTTATGACCTGTTTGAGGAGAGGCCCAAGTTAAGGGAGTGGCGCAGGAGGGTGGAAGAAGCTGTGGGGAAGGAGCTCTTCCAGGAAGCCCACAAAGACATCATGAACGTTAAGAACTTGACTGCTGATCAGTTTGCACCTGAGTTGATGGAGAATTTCAAGCAGCAGCTCCCAAAGCAGTTCAGCCAGAATTAGAGGGTTATGCTCTAATAAAATGGATTATTTTCTGAAGGCTTATTGTAGTCTTTCAGCATTTCTTCTAAAAATCATACAGAAACACCATTCCACAAAATGCACTTCCCTTCATTCACAGCCTTTCTGCAACTTAGAAGGGAAGAAAAATACATCTTAAACTGCCATGAGCTGCTATTCCCTCTTGTCCACTGCAGCATGGCAACTGTAGCCCTGTAGGCTTTTCATTCATGCTCCAGCACCACTGGATTTGTTCCAGGGCTGAGGTGAATCCGTCTGTATGGGAACAGGGACAGTCAGAGCTGCCCTGCCATCCCTGTTCTGAGTTTTCCAGACCACAGCAAGGGTTTTCTGAGGGTATGGTAGAAAAGGGGTGTCTGAAACAAGGAAAAACCATTGTAGCAGATGGTTTTCACTTTGCCAAGTGAAAACAGTCTGCTGTAAGATTTTTGGTCTTTGGGAAAGAGAGGTCAGGACCCAGCCCTTGGTGGGAACCCTACCAGGGCCCTTGGAACACCTGGCCACTAGATGCTGCTGCATCACCTGTGAGAGCAAAGGGACACAGTGCCCAGGAGCAGGGAGCTGTGCTGGTACTCAAGGGATGCCTCCAGCTTCTGGCAAGGACAGAATCAATAAAGCCCCTTGCCCAGACACTCACACTACACTCTACAAAGAACGTCCTGCACAATGGAAAAAAGCTGCTTTTCTTGGTCAAGCTGCTGCAAACCACATCATTGCTCTGTCCCTCTCCCAGAGTGGTTTGTCAGCACAACAGGAACTGTTCTGGCCAGGCTGTTTGCACTGAGGCTGTGGTGGCTGGGCTAGCACTGGTAGCAGAGGGAGCTGTTCTGGCCAGCCCTGGGTAAGCAGAGAGCTCAGTCCATGAGCTGAGGAATGTCCCACACACTGCTCTCCAGTCAGCCAGATCCTCTGTAAAGCCAATGGCTGCATTTGCCAGGGGTTGTTGCTCTGTTTGGATCTGTAATCAGGATTTGGAAGGAAGTGGACACCATCCACACCCATGCAGCACCCTTCATAACCTCTTGCCTGTGTCCATTTGTGTCACTCCTGCTTTCCTGTTCTCCTGTCCCTGTGAGCTCCCATTTCCAGGTACAGGCCCCCATGAGGAGGGTTCCAGTTTGCAGAATTGTTTTTCTCCCCTCCTTGTTAAGCTGTGTTTGTACCTGGAAGTCTGTTTGTCTCTGCTGATGGTTACACCATCCATGGGGAAGGCTGCACAGTATGCTGGGTGTGAGATGTCAGTCTGAGTGCAAGTCAAGTTATTACAGTGCCCAGAAATGGTGAATGTAGCTGCTCAAAGTCTCACATGTTCTTTCAGCTGATCTACTGTTTTTGGGAAATGAGCCAGCTGACTTTTCTGTTTGTTTGCTGAGTAAGCTTGCCCTTTAGTTCAAAAGGCCACAAACTATAATCTGCAATGCACGTGCCTGCAGGCTGAGCTATAGGAGCCAAGCAGGCTGCTGCCTTTACTTTCCATCCTTCCAAGCTGCAGGAAATCCTCAATGTCACTGGTGAAAAGGCACATTTGCCCTCAAACTCTCTCCCTTTCCATGCTGATGCATGCAAGGATATTTGTCTTCTTACCTGATTTTTTATTAGTAAATTTGTTTTGAGAAGTGCCTGTTGCATGCCAGTGAGCAAAGCCAATGACTGCAGCTCTCTTCTGCCCTAAGAGTGCTTGCATGCCTGGTGCCTGAGCAGCAATCCCTGACGATGCTGTCCTGTGCACTTGCCAGTGCTGAGCCTCAAGAGGTGTTTCTGTTGTACCACCAACCACTTCCTTCCCTCCAGCTGCAGCTTTAGCACACTCACCAGCTGGGCTGCTCTGCACCCCTGCAGTTAAAGAGGTGCCTTTGCTGCCTTACCGAGGCTGCCCAGCCTCGCTGCACTTTGCTGTTGGCACCTTTGTACTTGCCCTGACTTTCAACTTTTCCCTTTCTTGGAGAGACCAAACTTCTACCAGCATCATGAATATTTCTCACGCTTTCTGTTCAAGTATAAGCAGAGCAGAGAAACAATTAAAACCAAGAGTCTATTTTGTAGGGTGCTAATCTTGACAGATCTCAAAGTGGACTTAAGAGCAGAGCCTTTTGTGACACACATTTCCCTCAGAATCTGCAGATAAGGCTGCTCTGCATGCAAACCATTGCACAAGCCAAGGCAAATAAAGTGGTTTTTTTAAACTTTTTTTTATTTATTATACTTATAGCACAAGAGCTCCACTTAAGAGTCTTGAGCCAATTTTCTGCTTGTTGCAATGAGGCACAATGTTCCTTAAATGTCACCCGTTGTGCACTCCTGCAAGGACAGCTGCCTTCAAAACCAAACTGGAACTATGTTCAGAGCTTGCTCTATGGTGCTCCTGCACTGCTGTTTCACAAAGGATAAGTGAAAGTTTGGAGTTTCACTCCAGCCTGGTCATGATGACAGGAAGGGATTTTAAATTGTTTTTCCCACAGTTTCTGCCTGGTCTATATGCAGGGACCAGTGGCATTTTGAGCCCTTCCATTCCCTCAGGAGAAAGCACCTCTCTAGAGTAACTCCTTGGATGGCCACGGAGTTATAAAACATACATCTGCCTTGTTCTTTGCTCTGAATCACGGAGATAAGGCTGCTCATCCTTGTACTTTGCCTTTTGCTACCTCTGCACCTCTGTATTTTGTTTCTTTGTGTCATTGGATCTTGTCTGGTTCCAGTTCCTAGACTGAAAGCCCTGGGAGCTGCCTGCCAAAACCCAACAGGTTGTGCAAGAGTTTTGCTTGCCTTGGTACAAGGTCTGTTGAATGTCTACTCCCCTTTCACCCTGAAAAGGGCGAGGGATTACACCTCCACTGCCAGCTTAATGTGTCAGCTTAATCGAACATGTTTGATTCAACTTCCTCAGTTCTTGCCAGGGCTATTTGGAAATATGTGAGAATCTGTGATTTCTGGAATAAAATTAAGTTGTAACATGCAAAATAGGAGGAATGTTTGAAAAACAGAAAAAAAATCCTAAGACTTCTTATAAATTATTAAGAAATAAACTGCAAAACTTAGTGCATTTTTTTTCCTGTCTTGTACCTGTTTCCAATATGCTGACAGAGAAAATAAGGGCAGTAAAAGTGTTCTTTGAGGGAGGTGATGGAGTCAAATGAAAATACAGTGCTAGGAGCACTAGCCTGGAGCCAGGAATAATCAATTAAATGGCCTAAAGCACAACCACATAAAAATACCTCTTTGGTTATGTGGGCTGTGCAGTGCAGTCAGCAAACTGGAGAAAAACTTAAGGAAGGAACATTTCCAGGAGGCACATGAAAACATCTTTGAAGTTCAGGTAGGACTAATGGATCAACTGAACCACGAATGAAGGAGCAGAGTGAACCCACACTGCTAATGTTGCTGCAGACTGCTGAGATCAACACTCTTCTCAGCAATATCTCAGAGTATGGGCATGGGAGCACTTTGAAGCACAAAGACTTCTCCAGCTATTACCTGTGCAGAGCCACTTTCCTGCTTCTTTCCCCCACTCCCTTAACGTTTAAGATTCCTTTGCAGTGAAGGAGTTTGAACTCAAGCACCTGCCACAGTACTCTATGAGCTGTGATCTCTAGCATATCGGTGCTGGGTGCAGGTGCTCAGGAGGGTGAGCTGTGCTGCAGGGGAAGTGAAGGGTGTGCACAGCCCCTCTCCTTGTCTTTGCTGAGAAACTGAAAAATTCTTACAGTGCTCTTCTAAATCTGGAAGTTCTAAACTGCTGGAAATGTTCCAGTTTGTAATTTGTCTAGTCCACAATCTCCCAGCTCAGTATCCAAGCCTTTTCACCATCCTTTACACAATGAAAAGAGTAAGTGATCCTGCAGTTCCTGCTCCCTGAGATTCCCATGGCTCTTTCCAAAGACCTGTGTGTGACATACAAGCTCTTTGGCACAACACTGATAGCAAGGTGTCAGCACAGCTGAGGTGGGTTTGATTGGGGGTGACTTTGCCCTGAGTGGTTCAGCTGCTCTATGTCCCAGGTCCCAGAAGTCCCTGTACTCAGCCAGCATGTCACCTTCCCGAATCACACAGCTGTGAAACGCTGCGAGCTCAGTGCCAGGGCTTGAATTGAGTCTAAGCTTCTTTAGTTTTCCTTCCCTTGCATGAAAATCTGAAGTGACAAATACCAGGGAGAGAGGAAAGTCACTCTGAGTGAGTAAGTATGCAGACATACTGTCCACACAGAAGTCCTCCACACTTCACTGCCATTCAGATGTCACCTTGCAGCAGAGACTATGTGACCAAAGAATTACGTCCTGAACTGAAAACCATACTGATATCTGGTGGTGTGTGATTAACACTGGCTCAGAGGACAGTGTGCAAAGGCCCTGTCTGCAGCGTGGCACAGCCCTGCAGAACTGTGTTACAAACTCAGCATTTACCTTGTGAGAGTCGTAGTGGGATGCTGCGGGTGAGAGTGGCTCCCGAGCCCCTGCGGTGCCAGCCAAAGCTGTGGAGGCGAGTGACAGCCTCCTCTCTCTTACTGCTTAGTACCAACCTCTCCATGGAGGCTGGTTACTCGCAGATTGTCACTACTCACGTTCCCTTCCCTTCCTGAAGGAAAATGAATGAACTCGATGCCAGCCGCAGCTGGCCAAGGCCGCCTGGCGCTGTTGGAAGGGGAGCTCTGTAACCCCTGTCCCAACGCCGGCCCTGCCTCCCCGCCCCTGCCCCGGCTGAGGGGGGCTNAACAACATCCCCTTCGAGTTCAAGCACGTGGAGCTGTTCAAAGGTGGGACGGGCGCGGCCGCCGTCGCGCTGGCCCGAGGCGGCGGGGCCGGGGCGGGCGCGGCCCGGCGGGGCTCGGGCTCAGCCCCTCTCTTGGCTCTTGGCAGACTCGGTGCTGGGGAAGAAGCCGGCGGCGGGGAGCGGCGCGGAGCAGCCCCGTGCAGGTGAGGGCAGGGCAGGGTCCCCGCAGGCCGAGCGTGTCCCCGGGGCGGGGAGGGACCGGACAGGCCCCCCAAGCGCTCGGCGCTGTAACGCGATCCCCGGGCGGGGGCCGGGCTGAGCCGCCGCTGCTGCCCTGGACCTGGCGGGGGACTGCTCTCACGGACCCCGGGGGAGCCCCTTCGCCTCCCGGCACAGGAGCAGCAGCGCGTCCTTCAGCCCGGGGGGAGGAAAGGACGAGCGCCCCGGGTCACCCGGGTGATGCTGAACCCCTGCGCTGCCCAGGGGCATTGAACGCAGGGTTGGACCGTACGGCTCCGGTTCCCAGAGCAGTCTCGTAGCTCTGCTGCATCTATTTTTGTGGCTCTCCAAGGAATGTTCCTCTAGCCATCTCTAGCAAATTAGTCACACTGACAGGCGAGGAGAGCTCTGGGAATGTGTACTTTTCGGAAACACTCAGCTAGCTATTCAGGCTCCTCTAACTGTATGACTATTGCCCAGTTAAATGTTGTGTTTTCCTAGTAAATTGTTACTTTTGTGCCTAAGGCAAGGCATGCTACTTGGAAACCCTTGGCTGAGGATTAGGTGATTAGGCAGGTATGTGATTGGCAAATAGAGTGGGATTTTTCCCCTTCTATTTCCATAAAATCTTTTCCACTGCTCTTTTCACCCACCAATAAACCTCCTTCTCTGCACTATGACTTACGCTTAAGATTTTCTCATATGTGCAGCCTGCCCTGCTTTTTGACTGTGGATATTCTGCTTGTCAAAGTTCTGCCTCAAAGCCCAACAATACACACTGTGGGTGTGTATCTATATTTATCTATATATCTGTATCTCCATCCATCCTTGGGAGTCATCAAGAACTAATTACCCCAGATACAACTGATCTGGGGTAAACTTAAACAGGACTGTAAGCCAAGCCAACATCACAGGAATTATACAGGTGGGCCACCCAGCACCACTAAACAAAAAGGTTGGTTCTGCTGGCTAGAAGAGAGGCACAAGCTTAAATTCTGCTAAACTGCAAAATATTGGTCTCTATACAATAAGCAGTGGGTCCCAATGGAGCAGCCTGGCGTTAGTGTTCACACCAAGGCATTCACCAGTTCACAGCTCAGTCAGAGTCTCAGCACAGGTTTTTTGTATCTGTGTACAAGCCAAAGTAACTGATGCCATCCCTGGGCTATGGTGTAGGCTCTGTCACAGACACTGACCTACTGTCCAACCTGCTGTAATGACATGTTAGCCCCGGCAGGGAACAAATACACTCAGTATTCCTGCTAGAATTGCTGTATGATGAAAGCTCTCTGAAATCTGATTCAGGCTGCCCTCACCCACTGCTTACTTCTCATGTCCTTGTTTCTTAGTTTCCTTCTGCCCTGGATAATAAACACAGACAGCAGGACAACCAAACAGCTGGGTCTGACAAGGCACTGCTCATTAGCTGTAAGCATTACTGACTGGCAACTTTCTGTTGCATTTTTCCAAAGACCAACTGAACACTACAGATCTCACCAGAACTGGGTGTGTGGTTACCATTGGCCATTGGGGCCCTTCTAAAAGCACAGAACAAAGCACCTTCCCTGAGCAACTCCTTGCATGACAGTAGATTTACAAACATTTGCCTCACTGTTTCTGTGATACAAATCGTGGGGGTGAGGCATCCTGTACTTTGCCTGTTGATTTTTGGACTTTTTTTTATACTCAATTTTCTCAATTTTAGGCTTAACTTGCACTTTCTGTCAGGCTAATATTTTTAAGAGGCCCTACCTAGGGCTTCCTGCCTCTCTTGACAGTGTTGTCTGGTTCTGCTGTGCAGATGGAACTTCTTACCCAGCTAAGCTGGAAGCCATCATCAAAAAGCCAGAGATTTTTCCATATGAAAGGGAAAATATGGGTTTGAATCCCTTCAAATAGCAGATGAATAGCAGGGACCTTATTCACTGATGAAGCTACTTACACTGGAATTTTAAAAAAAACCACTTCTCGAAGAAGAAACAAAGTAGAGGCTAGTGAGCTGGAAAGGAGAACAAATGGTAATGTATGCTCTGCTAGATTTAAATCATTATGTGAAATCGATATAAGGGAAAGCAGTCTGTAATTGTCTAATTGTCATGCAGCAAGCTGCCTTCTCCCAGCCCTTCCCAAACCAGCTGCAATAAACTTGTTTGTCCAGAGGCTGGTTTTATTTCCCAGAGACTATTTCCTACTGCACATTTGTCCAGTAATGTAGACACTGCCACTGCTTCCTCAGTGGGTACAAATAGTTCTTAGAGATGGAGATCACTTTAAGTTAATGATCATTTTTCTTTTCTTTTTTTTGAACAAAGGGATTTTTGTACAAGACCTCCTGCTGGTCATGCTGGTTTGATCAGGATTTGCACCTTAATTGTCATGTCTCCCCAGGAGCACTTAAAACAAGCAAAGCAAACGAATTCCTCACAGCTTTTCTTACTCAGGTGTTCCTGGGCTGTTGTACAACTCCCTGGCATTTAACTGCAGACTGGCAAGTCTGGTGCCAGCATCGAGAATCTGAAAGCCTGATTAGATAGTCAGCTGTTAATTCCTCCAAGGGACTGTGGAGTTTAAATTCTTATGGAATGGTGCCTTCCTCCTGTGTTTTCCTGTTAGAAGCAGGCTGACATGCAGAGCCAGGAGTAACACAGAGTCAGGAGTAGTGTAGGTTTGAGGTATCTGAGTTCCCTGCCCGTATCCAATGTCCACTCTGTCAGAAAGTTTTGCAGGTATCCTGGTACCTGAGTCAAGCAAGAGAACTCGTGTTAGAAATGTAAACTGCTCCATGCCAGGTGCCCAGCCTGAGCTGAGTGCCCTCTGCAGACAGCTCTCACACTGACTCTGCCATTTCATTCCCTTTCAGCTGTGAGCTATGATCCTATTGGGAAAACCTCACACAGTTCACTGATCATCCAGCTGGCTGCAGGTATTTCATTTATTACACACTGCCAGGTGCACTTCTAATCTCAGACTTGTCTGTTCGTGTTCTTAGGGCCATCAAATAGTGAAGGTGCAGGCAAAGTCAGCCTCTTGAAGAAAGTACCAGCACTGAAGGATGGAGACTTCACCCTTGCAGAATGGTAAGAACTCAGTCCTTAAACTTCCTTGGGTACCAGCAATCTGTGCTGCATTCAGAAGATGTCATCCCATGGAATAATTAAGGATCACATAATATGTGAACATGCTGGTTATTTTTAATAGTGTAACCTCATTTGATCTCTTTCCACTTTCTGTTTGAATTATCTTTCAGAATGTAAACAACTCAGCTGACTTAGCTTCTTCATCTCACCCCGAATGCACTTACCTCAAAATGGGATTATAAACATTTCTGGGAGATGTTTAAAGCTTATAAAAATCCCTTTCACCCTAGGAAAAGAAATCCCTTTTACTCTAGGAAAGAATTCTGTTTATCTGAATTAGTCATAAAGGCTGAGTGAACATATACACAGATAAAATTCAGGCTTTACATTAAAGGATTAATATGCAGGCTGGTTAATGATGTCGTAATGCTGAAACAATTGAACTATAGCAGTATCAGCATGGTCATGGTGTCTGCATTTTCTTCCATTTTGTCAGCACATTTTTTGTGGCATCTTTTTTTTGTAGTAATAGCCTAAGTATTGTTGCAGATGACTAAGATATTTTTCCATCTGACTTCTGCCAGTTAGTGAAAGTATAAACATCTGGACAAACACAAAAAGATTCTGTAGGGTTTCCTTGCTGAGACTTCCACTGACTTCAGTGGAAGCTGCATGCTGGAGACAGACCTGATGAAAAGGCAGCAATAACCCATCAGAGAGTTTCATTTAGTACACAGGCACAGAAATAGCACAGGTCTCAGAGAGATGGGTCAGAACAGGCAAGGAGCAAGTGGAGTTACCATCACTGGTAGATGATCGTGGAGGTTTATTGTTTGTTCAGCCCAGTACTGTCCAGCAGCACCATAGAACAGTGCTGTGATTTTCCAGCAGGTTAAAGTTTTCATGGAAGCTGAGGTGATTAAGGGCCACTGATGTCACATGAACTAGATGCCTTTATATGGTCCCTAGACTCTACTGGAAATCCTGATCTGAATGCTTTTTAGTGGAAGCAGCAAGCTGAGAAGGAGCAGGAGAAGGAGCTTAGGCAAAAGCATTCTGCATCACAACTGCTGACCCCTTTCTTGTCTCCTGCTGATGCTGAGCAGCACTGCCATTCTGCTGTACCTGAGTCGAAAGTACAACACTCCTGACCACTGGTACCCCTCAGACATCCAACAACGGGCCCGGGTCGATGAGTACCTGTCCTGGCACCACGCTAACATCCGGGCTAATGCTCCTAAGACCATGTGGATCAAGGTAAGGAGACTGAATGTAAAAATGTCAGTAAAGTAATGTTTTCCTGCGAGAAAACTGTGCATTTTAGCAGCCCCAATTCAGAGACAGTTTGTCATGATGGAACAACAAACCTGGGTCATTCCTAGCTGAAAGGAGCTGTTGGAGAGGGAGCTGTTCCAAACTGATCAATGTCAGGGTTTGGCAAAAGCAGATTTGGCCATTTTGGTTTTTCCCTTAAAGAAGATCTGGTAAGAATGTCTCAAACCGAACAGACTTTGAGTGCCTGGGTTTGTGAGCAAATATGTAACAGACTTAGTATTGCTTCCAAGGGCGTCCCCCTCCCTGCACAGCTGTGCAGAGTGTGCACATAGGCAGAGTTTGGCTCTGCTGAACATGTGTATAGTTGCTGGAAGCAGAAAGACTTGCATTCTTCATACAACTCCCTGCAGCCTCCTTAGGGTGGAAATGCAGAAGGAGCCTTCTGCTTCCAGCACACTTATGTGCTTCTCTGAAACAGGCTCAGAGACAGAGAGGAGACAGACACCGAGAGGCAGATTTTCTCTACTCAGTGTAGTCAGGCCAGTTTACATTTAGGCAAAATTACCTGATTCGTCCTGAGCCAGAAAATCATTTAGTTTCAGATGATTTTGCTGGACACCTGTTTCTAGCCAACTCACCAGACAGTTAATGCAACTATCCCTAGGTGCAAGTGTAGTTCTGTGAGGAACAGCTACTATGGAATTTCAGATGAAATCAGGATTGCTAGTGAACAGGTAAGAACTTCACTCCTCCATTGTAATTTGCCCTTGTTTGTGCCTAACAGAGCATATCAGGACTCATTTATCTACTTGAATTTTTTAATATTTTATTTTTTGGCTATAGAGTACAGAGAAGCAATTCAAATATGAGTCAGATTCATACAAGAAGCAGTTTTTTCCAGCCTCTGCAGCCTGTCAGTGCAGTGCTCCAAGGAAAAGAAATCCAACTAATCGCTGATGATGATGATTAGATAACACAGATGCAGAAAAGGTCCTCAGAATAGCTGTAGATATGGAAACATATAAAGCTACCATGTAAGAGAAGCATATTAGCTAGAAATGGGAGAAGATAGCCCTGAGATAAGGAAAAGGAAGAAGATGCTGTTTCAAGCGATTTTACCCAAAGATCTCATCATGGATAATTGGAATCAGGGAGAGAACTGGCCACGGATTTTCTGATGAAATAGATTCCACATGTATTTGGCCAAAATCCTGGCTTGGATTAAGCAATCCCAACTTGGATTCTTGAATATACTAGCAGTAAGTAGAAATTCAGTCCACTCACACTGATTGAAATTTGTGTATTTGATTTTGATTCTCTAAATAAACTGTACTTCTTTAGCTGTGGAAGGTGAAGGCAGCAGAGCTGTGAAACATTGTAGGCTCCAGTGGCGCATACACCTCTGACTGGTGAAAAATATTGTGGAAAGGCAACTACTCCCTGTGCCAGCAAGTCTGTGCAGACACAAGGACTTCACTGACGTGGTTGCTCCAGAAAAATTTCTAGTGTTTTAAAGAAGGATGCTTTAAGCATCACAGAAAGGTTTACATAAAAATGGTGTTGACCACTTCCAGCCTTGCTGGCTGCTGTCACACAGAGGAAGCAATTTCTGTCTCTCCAGCCAGTGTTGATGCATTCTACTTCTTCCAGTGCTCCTGCCAAAGCCACCACCATTCCCTCCTCTCTGTCACCCTGGGACAGGCAGCTGTCTGCAGCACCCAGTTCCATAGCAGGGTGGCTGGCAGGGGTGGCAGCTGATGGCACAGGGGATGTAGCAGGGGTGACTGTGGCAGAGATTTTTCTTTCCTGGAGCTGTTGCCCATTTTTCTTTTGTAGCTCAACAGGCTGAAGTGGGAGGGCACGGCTGCCAGGCACAAAATGAGATGAGGATCCTTGATTTTGTTCTGCACATTGCTGCTGATTACCTGGAGATCACTGCCATGGCCACTTAGCACTGCTGCTGTGCTCTCTGTCCAGGAGCTCTGTGGAGCTGCCACAGTCTGTGAAGCTCTGTCATCCCCTTCTGTGGCTTTATTGCAGGTCACTGACGATAATGGGGTGTAACTTAAATTACTACTACCAAAGAAGATGGTCATGTGTACTGTCTTGTCCCTTCTCTCCTCAGGTGTTGATTCCGCTCTTCACAGGGCAGCCACTGCCCTCGGAGAAGCTCCAGGAGGTTATGGAGGGGCTGTCCACTTCCCTGAAGCAATTTGAGGAGAGGTTTCTGCAGGACAAGGCTTTTATCATTGGGAGTGAGATCTCCCTGGCAGATCTGGTGGCCATTGTGGAACTGATGCAAGTGAGTGCTGGAGCGTGGTGAGGAAGTGTCAGCACAAGGGGAAACAGATGCTGCTGAGCAAGGAGGGTGCAGCATGTGGTAACACTTCCCTAGGAGGAGAAGCAAGAGCATATCTCAGCAGAACTGGCCTAAGACAATGGGGAGAATGTGGGAGTGGGTTCAGAGCAGCACTGAAAATCAAAAAAAAAGCTGTCTGCAACAGATCTCTTTTGTTTCTCATCTCTAGCAATAACCTCTTCTTCATTTTTCATCGTGACTTTATTTTTAACCTCCAGAGAAGGAAGTAATATATATAAGTGAGAAGCAAGCAGACAGGTCTGATGAAATGAGACAACCATATAGGAATATTTCTGTCATTCAAGAATATAATACTTGCCCATGCCATGTCTGGAAGATGAAATAATTAATCTCAGGCAATCAAATTAAGTCTGTTACAAACTGGTTGTTCCTTGCCAGACCACCAGGGCCTGGATCCTGCAACCCAGCAGTGATTTCTTTCTCCCAGTTCAGGGTCCAAGGGACTGAAAAACAGCAGTTCTGCTTCTCTACATTGTGTTCCAGAGAATGGCACAGGCAGAAAGCAGAAGGGGGGTAGATGATGCTAGTTAGGACACTGGTTCAGTTAAACACTTCATGTTTTGTGCTGGGTGTTGCTGTATAATCCAGCACTCTGTACTGCAAACTGGGCAGTGTCCCTGAAACTGCCAGCCCACCACATCTTCAGTGTCGTGGCTGAAAATCACTCACAGAATGTGGTCATCTCTGCTGCCCTAAACAGCTATTCCAGCACCCAGGAATTGAGTTGTAAATGCCCTTTAAAATACAGGTCAGCTTTTGTGACCCCCAGATAGGTACACCTGACCAGAGGAGATTTCCCTTCTTCCTACTGCTCCTCTATGAGCTCTTCCTTTTTTCCCCCCTTTACCTGTACCTGCAAGTATACTTTTAGTGCCTGTTTTCTCAGTTAAGAAGTGACTGCCCCAAGCCTCACTGTTGCTCTCTCCCCTTTCTGCAGCCTGTTGGAGTTGGTTGTGACATCTTTGAAGACAGACCCAGGCTGAGGGAGTGGCGCAGGCGGGTGGAGGATGCTGTGGGGAAAGAGCTTTTTTTCCAAGCCCATGAGATGATCCTCAATATCAAAGAACTGAGCAATATTCAAATCGATCCACAGCTGAAAGAGCAACTTGCACCTGTGTTGATGAAGATGTTGAAATGAATCAACCTATCTTAGCATTTTTCCTGCCTTTGTTTTTTCCTTCTTAATTTCTTCTCTGACATCCAGTTCTACATGTAACTGGAAAGAGCACTGTAATTCTAACACAGAAATTGCTGGGTGTTCTGTCCCCAGGCCAGGTCATTCTTGTGTCTTTGGGGGTGAAAGCTAGGGAAAATTTAAGAGCTAAAAACATTAAATTCATACAGAGGGCTGAGGCCCTACGGGTCACTCAACAAGCATCTGGATTTTATTTCAGTGTCAGTCTTCTCAGAGATGGTAGAGACAAGAACGGTATTTCCTGACAGAATTAAAGCCAGCCTATAAACTGGGAATGTTAAAGAACTGAATAGGATGAGGGTCATTGTTTTGAATTTTAATATTTGTACTGCAAAGTGTGCCTAGTCCTCATCTTCCCAGCATGTGTCTGCACAGGCAAGTAGAGCCCAAAACTACTTCACAAAAGTGGAAGAAAGAAATTTTAGAAGTTTCTTATTGTTGGGGAATCTTGCTTGGTTGTCCACGTGCATTCCACACTTCTTTTTCCCTTGAAGTTCCTTTGAGAAATTTCTTTGTATGCATCTACAACTGTGAATCTTTATAGTTCTTCAGTTTAACTGCTGCTTTGGATTTCTGAAAGCCTGGGTTCTGTTGGTGCTCTGTCTACCAGTACACATGTGTGGCAGCAGCTGTTCTTGGAGATTCATGGTGCTGGTGGCCACAGCCCTGGAATAACTGCCTGCCTAAAATACCATGGTGGTATTATATAGGGAGTACCCTGAAAGAATGCATTCAAAGTGTTTTTGTGAAAGGGAATATAACAGTAAACAAACTGGGTTTTTTCTATGGTAATACTGTAATAGCAATCCACATTTCTCCTAGAAAATGCAGAGGGAATAGATGCAGACATGCTCTTCTGAGACTGTTTTGGATGGAAGTTCACCAAGTAAGTCACCCTGTGCAGCTGAAGTAATAAGAGAGGTTTTGTGATATTGAGCAACACATGCATCACAATAAAAGGGCAAAGAGTTGTTTTGGAGCTTTTGGGCTCTTTTTCTTGGCTGTTTGTTTCTGCTCAGTTATAGCTGAAATACAAAATCCCTTTGTATTGCAGTACAATTTATGAGGTAAAACTGAGCAAATCCAACCATTTCCAATTTCCTCAGTTGAAAATAACAAATTGTAAAAGATGCAGAAGTTGGTAGAATATTTATCTGTATATTTCCATTCATAAGTAGTTGTTGGCATTACTCTAAAATCCTTGCCAAAAAATTATTCCTGTAAAGACTAAAACAAAATGACTAATGGAATTCAGGAATTGCTTCTTTCACTCATCAAATAACTATTTTTTTTTCCTCCAGTGCTACCATGTCTTGGCTAGTGACATTTTTTGCTGGCAACTTCTAAAAAAACCTATTGTTTTCTCACGGTGTTTTTCAGTTCTAGATACTACTCTGTCCTAGAAGTAATTTCCCAACCTGATCCCTGGCTGATTTTTGCACATGATTCTTTGTGCCAGTATTGTCTTCACTAGCAGCAGTGAAGGCCAAGCAATCCACTAAGCAAAAAAAAGGAGCAATTTCATCAGTTTTCATTAGTGTTGTCTAGAATTGTGGAAAACCAATATGTCACATTACACAAGGCAAATTTTCCCAACAGTTTTGTGCCTTAAATGATGACCTTTTAGCAGAGCTGGTTCATAACCCTTTGCTGTAAACAAGCTCATGGAACCTCACTGGACGGTAGCTCAGCTTCTGAGAAGCCTCTGATCTGTAGATTAGACGGTCGCTGTGAGCCAGCCTGCCAAGGTCACTCACCAACTTGAGAGCTCAAAGTCCTGGTTACTCAAAGTCCTTGTAATTAATACACGTTAGATAAAGCAGTAAACCTCTCTGCTTGCTTTTTAATTTCCTGTAGTGTTGGTTGTTCAGAGAAATTACCGCACTTCCATTCTCAGCCCTCCCTGCACAGAGGTGTCTGTTGTAGTGACCTCAAATGTTTTCCCACTGGCAGTAAGGACCGTCACAAAATTCATTTTATCCATCCCTTGGTGAGATTGGTTTTGGTGACACAGCCTCTAATGCACATCCCAGCAATGCCCACAGTGACTCCCAAAGGCCCGGCAGGCAGCTGGAGTAGCTGGAGTAGCTGGAGTAACCCCGGAGCCCCGGGCTGGGGCTGGCACGGAGCGAAGGGCGGTGGCAGGGCGGGGCTGGGCGGTGGCAGGGCGGGGCTGGGCGCTGGCAGGGCGGGGCTGGGCGGTGGCAGG
>VWZS01005155.1:242046-308981 GCA_013397075.1 Rhabdornis inornatus | reverse complement strand
AGCAGCGGGGCTGGAGCCGGGGCGGCAGGGCCGGAGCGGCGGGGCCGGAGGAGTGGGGCTGGAGCAGCGGGGCCGGGGCCGGAGCAGCGGGGCCGGAGCCGGGACGGCGGGGCCGGAGCAGCGGGGGCTGACGGTGGCTGTCCCCGCAGCGGGTGAACGTGACGGTGCGGAGCGGGCTGCCCATGGTGCTGTCGGGCTCGGCCGAGCCCTGCGCCCAGCTGGTCGTCTCGTCCATCGGCGTGGTGGACACGGCGGAGCAGAACCAGCGGCACAGCGCCCGCTTCTTCGACGTCCTGACGGCGCAGCTGGGGCTCGGCCCCGAGCGGTGAGTGCGGCCCGGCCCGGGGTGCACCGTGCTCACCTCAAGGGCAGCGACAGCGTCCTCCCTTCGGGCCTACAGGCCTGTGTGGTCCATGGATATGGAACACAACAAATAAAAGTACCAAGGGGATGTTCAGAGTGGTGGAAATAGTGGCAGTTCCCATGTACTCCAGGAGACTAAGTTGTAATACAGATCCAAGACGAGATTGCTAACAATAAGTGGATGATGAATCCCGGATATGAGGCTTGCAGGCAGATAAAACCATATAAACTGGTATGCACTTGTTGAACAGTCTGGGCATTACTGTTCTCTGAAGATCAGTAGTTACAGTTGGTAAAATGGGTGCAAAACCCCACCGAAACTGGTAGAGTTTCACAGGGGTCACCGTGCCAAATGCTGGAACAAGGCTATTCCTGAAGGTCAGCCATGTCCATCTCTGCTTGTCTTACCCATCTCCCTAAAGGAGAGTGATAATAGTACTTCCCTGCCTCTTGGATGCTGTCAGGATTTATCCCTGGCAAGATTATGCACTGTGTGGTTCCTTCTAAAATGGACGAGTATCTAATTTAAAGTGTTGAAATACAGACTGCTTTTGTTTGTGTGGGTAAAGTCTGTTTGTACCCTGACCATACACAGCTTCTGTTTCCCTCTGTTAAATGAACACCCTGAAGTGTAAGGCAGTGAGACCCTAGTGCAGATTTTCTACTATGTTACAAACCAGGCAGCAATAATGCTTCATTGTAAAATAATGTTTCCTGTCCACATTTTTGCTCTTGTACCCAAAAGGATTATCATCCGCTTTTACCCACTGGAGCCCTGGCAGATTGGCAAGAACAGGACAGTCGTGACATTCCTGTGATCCTTTGAGTGGCCAACTGGAGCAAAGCAATGATGAAGGCAACCTGGAGATGATCAGCTCTGTCTATCTACTTGTTTCCCCTTGTGATCAAATCTGTGTAACTTGATTCACTTTTGTTTTTGCATCCTATACACACAAAGCTCAAGAGTGAGGCCATCAGCTGTACTGATTTTACTGAAATAGTTCAAAGTCTTTGTCTCAAGCTCAGGCCTAGACAAAGCTGCTTGTAGCAGTAAAAAGTTTAATTCTAGAACATTTGGCTTTACTGAGGACCAGAGAGGTTCTGAGGTTTATCTAATTTTTCTCATAGTTTGCAAGGCAGAATAATTCCTTTTTTCTGTTTCTCTGTGGCAGCAGAAGGGTCTCAGGCCAGCAAAGATGACCTGGAAGTTGAATTCTTTTCTTTTTCAGGCTCCTCTGAAAGCCCTTTCTGGAAAGAGAGGTGATTATTGGGAGAGAAGTTTAGGCATTGAAGGCTCATGTTAGATCTTGTGCTGTGTGCTCTGCCATTGCCACCTCCTGTGACTGCTCCTACAAAGTGTTACTTGTTCACAAGGTTTTCAGGGCTCATCGTCTGTCTGCTGATGACAGTGTCTGGAGAAGAGAGTCACTTCTGAAGACCTGCACTGTGCCACCAGAGAATATTTTGAAGTTTCTGCTACTCCCAGATTTAATTCCTGTTATTCACTGTTTGTTCAGAGTCCTTTTCCTTGCTGTTATGGGGAGTTTTGGGATGATACAGCATCTCACTGTGATCTCTGGCTGATGTTTCTGGCTCAGGGTCCCTGCAGAGAAGTGTTTTGGGTTTTTAGGACCCATATACTCCCCCACTTTGTAACTGGAATACACAGGGCATTTTATTAAAACAAAATCAGGGCACTTTTTGTGTACCATGTTGCCTCTGCCTTCTGCTGCTAGTGAAAACATTTATCAGTTCTCTTTCACTTTGTGACTTGGCCAGTTGGAGGTCAGGGGGTTCAGCAGAGCTGAGAGCACATCCCTGGGACATGGGGATCCATGAGAACACAAGGCTGAAGGGGGCTTCTGCACTCCTTCATCATTCTAAATGGAGTTTTATTTGTTCATGGCTTGAGGTATTAAGATTATTGAAAATATTCCCTCTAATTACCATTTAAAATTGTTTGTTCTCTATATACCATAAATAACTTCTTCTATGTTTGACAAATCTGACAGGAATATAATACCAAACAAAAATCAGTGTATCAGGCTGGGGGCTACACCTTATCTGGTTAATAAACTCTTGCAAAGCTTCTTTTGATAAGTGTCAGCTTACTGGCTCACAGCATTGGGGGTCTTAGTGCTTGGAGACAGACATTGTGGCTGCCCAGGTCTCTCCACTTTCTCAGGTCTTTTCAATGAAAGTTTTTGAAACTCAGGCAATGAACAGGTAGGTGAACTGAGTCTGAGAAGCCCAACTCAGAAGTACTGTGTTGCAGAGAAGGGTGTGGACAGCCCTGGCTTTGCACCAGCTTGAGGTGAATATTCCAAAATGCAGAAGATAATCTCACTTTAATTCTGATCAGCAGACGCTTAATTTCCTTCTGCCTCCTGAAGTAACAACCACAAACCCTTGCCAAAGTCTTTGTTTCCTTCAAAAAATCTTGCTCAGCCCTGGGCCTCAGCTCTCTTGGTTTTGGGCCATGTTGGCCACTCTGGGGATTTCTGCAGGCTCTGTGCTTTCCTCACCCTGGGCTGCTCTCACTGTGGGCTTGTGTCTGGGAACAACTTCCAGTACTGCAGAGCTGAGCAAGGAGATGTAAGAAAGTTCATGCTGATCTGAAGATATGGCCTATTTTTTACTTCACTGAGCTAATGTTGGAGTAGGTTTGACAGTATTTGGGACTCAACCTGCAAAGGGGTTATGCAGGCCCCTGGAACCCTCCTCCAGGGCATGAACACATCAACCAACAGAAGGAGGAAATGTTCTGCACACCTCAGGTTGAAGAAAATCAATGCACCACCCTTATCTATGGCTCAGCAATAACATAAAATTAATGCTTTGGCAGATGGTCCCTGTTCCATGGGCTGGAGCCTGCCTGACTCCTGGAGTTAGTATCTCCCAGCTATGGTTGATCTTTTTACTGTTGTAACTTCCCAGGCTCAACCTCCTAAAGTTAACAAATATTTCTCCTCCCCAAAGGGGCCTCTGTTGTTTGAAATTGCTGTATAGGTATATGTTCAAACTGAAAGGCAATGCCCCTGATTTTGAATGCTGAGTAGCCATTTCCTAGCCTCAAACCTTTGAACTTTGGACAATCTTTCTGTGTATCTACACTAGAGAGGAGCAGCAAGGCCCTGAGGATGATGCAGGGCACCACTGACAGGAAAGTACTGCAGGGCTGGGCTGTGATAGCTTTGTAAGTTACTGTCCAAACACAGCAGTGTGATGCTGCTGCTCACAGCAGCCCTGTGCTTGGTGTGTCGTGGAAAGAAGGGCATTAACACAAATGGTACATTTGAGATGAAGAGGGCTCTTCCCCATAATGCTAAGTGGTGACTCAGTGCAGTGCTTGAGCACAAGCTTACCTTCTTCAGTGTGACGTGATGTGTTGTAGCAACAGGACTGTTTAAATGTGAGGTTCTGACCCACAGCTGGGGCCTTGCCAGCCTGTCTGACCCTGTCTGGTGTCCTTGGGCTGTGCTGAGGTCTCTGTGGGGCTGCAGGTGGCACATCTGCTCTTTGACACTTGCTGTTGTCTGACCACCTTACACTTCAATAAAGTCATTTACACTTGGAGCTGTCTCAGTGCTGCTGGGCTTCACGTCGCCCAGATCCCAGGGGCACAGAAGTGTGTTCCTATCTCCAGCTAGCTCCATGGCAAGCTTTAGGGAGACTCGGTGGCCTTGGGCTGATTTCCAGCCCTGTGGGCAGGGAATCCACACACATTGAGGGTTTTGCCCACAACACCCCACACAAGCTGCATCTGAAGATCCTGGGGCAGAATAACAGCTGACCTTCTGTCACCTGTTGAGTAGGAGCAGTCTTTAGACCTATTAATTTCTGAAGCTGAAATCCAAATTTTGCAGATGGGTTGCCTTACTTTGTGAAGGAAAGCAGCTCTGCCCAGCATTGTTTGTACAGGTGTTACGGTGTTTGAGGGTTGAAGAAGCAAGGAACTGCTTTCTGCCTTCGCACCATTTTTCTGAGAAATCCCCAGACATACTCAATTTGGAAGATCAGCTCCACGTTTTGGAGTTGGGCTGCTGAAAGATAATGACAGTAGCTTTCCTTGGGAAGCAATGCTAGTGGTCCCAATGTCGATGGGTCAGACAAGATTGTCCAGAGGTACAGGAAACAGCTTTCTGTACTGACAGCTTTTGAGTGGGATCAATCCTTGGATGTATTAATTCTTGGAGGAGGTATCCAAATTTCGGTGGTGGACCTCTGGAAGGGAATGCTGAGGCTTTTCCATAGGAAAGAAAACACCTGGACCCAGTGTTTCAGGTGCAGATACCAGGCTGCCCAGGGGAAGTAAAGGCCAGCTTGACTTTGCTGTCCTGGTACTTTTGGTGTTGGAGCAATTAGAGTCTTAAGCTGCGCCAGGGGAGGTTTAGATTGGATATTGGGAGGAATTTCTCCACAGAAAAACTGGTTAAGACATTAGACCGTGCTGCCCAGGGAGGTGGTGGAGTCACCGTCCCTGGAAGTGTTTAAAGAAAGACCGGACGTAGTGTGGTGTGGTTGGGTCCCAGCTGGGACTCTGATCCCGAGCTCTTTTCCAGCCGAATCCATTCCGGGGCTCCGCGACCTGCGAGCGCCCTCAGCCCGCCCCCGCTCCCCCACCTCCCAGTGCGCAGCGCTCCCATTGGCTGGCTGCGGAAGGGCGGCTCGGCCAATGAGGCGCTGCCTTGTTGGCGCCGTGGCTCCTGAGGCGGTTGCGGTGGAAACCGCGGGTGCGCGGCTCCCGGGGGAGCGGCGGGACCTGAGGGGCCCGCGCCGGGAAACCGCGGGAGCGCCCCGGGAACCGCCCGGGAACCCCCCCGGGAACCTCCCGGGAGCAGCGCCGGCGTGCCGGGGGCGGCCCTGCGAGGTGAGTGTCCCGTCCGCCCGGCCCCGCGGAGGGGCAGCCGGCGTTTGGGCCCTGCCCGGTGAGGGTAGCGAGAGCCCGGCCCGGGCGGCCTCGCCCGCGCCCCTCCCTTCGCGGAGCCGCGGTCGGAGGCGAGCATGGGCTCCCGCCTCCTCCCGGCGCTGTGTGCCGCCCTCCGGGCGAGCAGCGTCCTTGCCCCTCCGTGCTCGAAGTGATCGTGTTTCGGTCAAAACGGCTTGTGCTAAAGTGAGGCGGATCTTTGCAATGTTAAAAAAAATAAAAAATCCGAAATAAAAATCAGGTGTTTTTTCAAACGTGTATCTGCAATGTATGGATCCCAAGTGTAGCAGGAACAACAAAAGCTGGGAAAGTCCAAGTCACTCCCTTCATTTCTTATTTAGAAGTTGAGAACACAAGCTCTGGGAGCAAGAGCTGACACTGGAAATATTTACATAAATTTTAAACTACTAAGGTAAAAGGAGAGAAGGTTTTGAAAGCAAAAGGCTTGTTACCTTTCAGGATGTGCACACCTGTTGTAGCTGCAGATTTATAGCTGGGACACTCTTGTATCTGAAGAAATTCAAGCTGGTTTGTAGTACTTAATATGAAAGAGTAATTATTTTTTGCCTGCTTCTCTCATGTAGCTGAGTTCCTCTGGAAGTGCTTGTAGTGACATACTCAGTTCCTAAATGCTGTGGCACTGGCGTAACTCGCTCCACAGTCAGGGTAGTTTTGCAGCCATGTATAGTGCCTGGTTTAAACCAAAATGAAATAACACACATGCAAAAGCTGTGTGGGGGCAACACCCTGCCCTTGTTTTCTGGCAGCATCTCACAGTCCTGTTTGGTTCTGCACCTTCAACCTGTGAACACCAGGCAGGAGAAGAGGCTAAATGGTAGTTACTAAGTTCCTGTGTGTTAAAAGCTTCCAGTATAAATAATAAGTAGAACTGAAATTGTTTTCCCACGTTTTCTGTAGTTGCAGTTTTCCCAAGAGTCCAGTCTCAGAAGTAAAGTCTTGACTGTAGTCTCTGCTGCTGACTTTCTCTGCGACCTTGAGCAAGAGTATTTGGATTCAGCAAAAGACTTGGGCATATTACTGAATATAGGCATTTTTGTAAGTGGACTTAAACCTCCTCACCTTTAATATATAATTGATTTGGGATCATACAGACTGACTTACTTAAATGTCATAAGCATCTACACCCTGTCCAAATGTGTAACATTCAGTCTATCTGATAGAGTTAACCATTAATCACCGTGCATGTATTTTCTTCATATGAAAAGTAGACAAGGAATCTGTCCTGAAAGAGATTTGAGGTTTTATTAATGTTTATCTGGTGACTTTAAAGAGAAAAATGCTTTATTGCTGTGCAGTTGTCAGTTTGATTTAACTACAAATGAGGAGAGCCAGTGGTGCATGGGCAAGCAAATGCTCATTGCTGAATGAGTGAAATTCCTGCCAAGGCATTATTTTCTCTATGTGCAGAACTAATCATGATGATGTATGAGTTAATTCAGCTTATAGTTCAAAACTCCCACTGCTTCCTGCTGTGGTTAATTCTGGACTTACTCTTCTATTAATGTAGTCTCCCATATTAAAGACTGTTTTTAGCCTGTCTTGCA
Organism: Rhabdornis inornatus; assembly: GCA_013397075.1. Classification (NCBI taxonomy): domain Eukaryota; kingdom Metazoa; phylum Chordata; class Aves; order Passeriformes; family Rhabdornithidae; genus Rhabdornis; species Rhabdornis inornatus. The sequence goes on along the minus strand of VWZS01005155.1, from coordinate 302,126 downwards.
TATGTCATCTTCTTGTTTGAGTTGATGGGAAGGTTTTATCATATAGCAGTGAAGGTTTTCTATAAAAGCAGCACAGAGCTCTTTCATATATTTTTGCCTTTACTAACATGATGTTTCAAGCAGTTAATTGAATATAATTTGTGGGCTTACTTATGAGGAAAAATTACAGTTTATAAAGATGTATTTACCCCTTCAAACTTTTTATCAGTGGTAAAAAGGACTGGAAATACAAGGATCATTTTTCAGGATGAAGTAATGCTAATTAGCAAAAGTTCAGTTTCTTTTGTTTGCATCCATCTAGTAGATTTAAGTGTGTCTGCAGTAGCTATAACTTGTTTTTGCATTAGGGCTGGTCTGTAGATGTTGGTCAGTATACTCAGAACAACTGTGGTACAAACACTGGTTCTGTCCTAGCAGGGATGGCAGTAATGAAAATTATTCCTCAGTGGGATTATTGTTCCTCAGTGGTTGGGCTGTCTATCTCTTGGCATGGGGTGGTGGTTAATTGGTTATTTAATTATGCTTGTAAATTATTCCCAGCTTGTCTTTTTCTTTTGAATGTTTTCTTTGTGAGCAGAATAAATATTGTAATGCTGTTTCCTTTCCAGACCTGTTTGTGATAGACCCTTCCTTCTATTCCTGGAAAAAGACACTGTGAATAGTGGTGAACATGGTAAGGGTTTTTTGGGATGGCTTTTGAGGTGTTTTGGTAGAAATAAAATTGAAAATTTCCCCTTCCCTGGGATTAAGAATAAATTGCCATAATGAGAACATTGTTGTTGGAGTGATTGTAGTTATTGGTAAATTTAAGAAATTGGAAAAAAATCACTGTAATGCACATGTCTATTCCAGGAAAGCTGTTGCTTGCAAGATACTTGAAATTTGTTTTTTTTCAGCTGATTTCGGATGGGAAATGGTTTCGATATTTGTTTATTTGCAATTGGGGATAATTAATTACAGCTCTTGTAACTTCATGTAGAGATCTCTCAGTATTGTTCATGTACCGGTTAATTAAAAAGAAAGAAAAAAAATCCAGTTTTCAGAGGCAACTGGGCCATATGTAGATGTCACCTTTCTTGTCACATCTCAATTGTCATTCCAGATTCGAATTGCAGCACTGAATGCGAGCTCCACGGTTGAGGATGACTATGAAGGTACCTTCAAAAGTCATAAGACACAGACAAAGGAAGCTCAGGTAGGTAATTCCACAATTTTCTTAATGAAGTTTTGTCTTGATGGGAGTTTAGTCCTCTAGTTGTGGGGATTTGTTCAACCATGATATTTTGTTTTTATGAAAGCTTAACGAGTCTTGAACCCTCCTTTAGCAAACTAAAACTTCACTCAAATGAGTTATTTTACAACAGTATCACAAATGTTCTGCTACATAGCAGAAAGTATTAAAAGTGTGGAACTACTGAAACACATAATAAATATAAGTGTATTTAATAAAGTTACCTTAATAAATGCATTCTGATTATTTAAATCACAGGAAGCAGAAGCTTTTGCTTTGTACCACAAAGCTCTGGACCTTCAGAAACATGATCGATTTGAGGAGTCTGCTAAAGCTTATCATGAGCTACTTGAGATTCGTCTCCTGCGAGAGGTCAGTGACCTTGGGAGAATGACACTCTAGAAACTGTTTGCTGTATTTTGTCTTACTTCATTTCTAACTGGCTAACTAGAAATGTCAGTATTATCAATTAGCAAGTTGTTTGCTGTTCTTGTTACTTGTCTGATTCCTAATGCCCATGTTGCATTTATTTTATAATTTCTAGGCAGTTCTTTCTGGTGATGAGAAAGAAGGGCTGAAACACCCGGGTTTGATGTTAAAATATTCTACCTATAAAAACCTAGCACAACTGGCAGCACAACGGGATGACTTGGAGACAGCCATGGAGTTCTATCTGGAGGTACAGTGCAGCTGAAATTAGACACTGGAGCCTTAATGTTTGTAAAAACTTTCTAAAATACGGACATACACTGACATGATGTATGCTGGATGTGTATCGTTGAATACTCTATTCCTTTTGATGCTATATGGGATAAAATTGAGTCCTCAAAGCAGTTGTGATCCTGCTGAAATTAAGGCAGTGCCAGTCCCTGCAGTGAAGTGGGTATGCATGTGTGAAATGTGGATAATACTGTTTGTTGTGCTTTCTAGGCTGTAATGCTGGACTCCACTGATGTCAACCTCTGGTATAAAATTGGTCGTGTGGCAATAAAACTGATCCGCCTCCCCTTGGCTCGTCATGCTTTTGAAGAAGGGCTCAGGTGTAATCCTGATCACTGGCCTTGTTTGGATAACCTTATCACAATTTTGTATACACTCAGTGACTACACGAGTGAGTACAATGCATGAAAAACATCTCAGTATGTGTGTAATTTTACATACCAAGAAAAATTGTAACAATGAAATCATATTGGTTGAATGTATCTTGCGTAAGCAATGCAGCAAGGTTTGATAGAGACTGCTACTTAATGATAGAGATTTTACTGAATTATAAAGCATGATGCTTTAGATAAGTTTTGGTTACCCTAAAAATAAATGTCTGTGGTCTCACAGATCAGAGATTCTGCAGGAAGTTTCCCTATACACTGTTCCTTTGCTTTTCTGTGTGTGTTGGTTTTGGCTTTCCAGTAATTTCTTGCTGCATATCTCTAGGGTTTGGGCATAAATCTACAGTCTCATTGATAGTCTGGTAGGATTAATTGTAGTTACAGCAGTGGATACACTGCTTGCTTCACTAATGGAATCTGCAGTTAAGACATTTGATAACATAAAAATGGTGAATAATTGTGTTTCTCTTTTATGGTTCTAATTTCTTCTGTGCCAGAATACACTGGAAAGTAAGTGAAAGATACACTGCACACATTGTTTAAACAAAATTAATTGTGTTCTTTTTCTGGATACAATACCTAGGAAGACACAATAGGCTGTTTTAACTGTATGCATCTAAGTATTTGACACCTTACAAAGCAATTGGACCAATTCATGTAAATGTCACATTTGGGTGGAATTCAGTGGTGTATGTGAGCCCCAGAAATAGGAGCTTTGAATGAACCAAAGGCAGCCATTGACCATTCAATTTCTATTTCTCTATCAGCATGTTTGTACTTTATCTGCAAAGCTCTGGAAAAAGACTGTCTGTATAGCAAAGGATTGGTTCTGAAGGAGAAGATCTTTGAGGAGCAGCCTTGCCTCCAGAAAGATTCCTTAAGGATGTTCCTCAAATGGTGAATGTTGTCTTAGAGTATATACTGCCTTTGGAGTGTAAATTTTGGATTTGGACTTGCTCAAAAACTTGCTGAGATCTTGTGATTTAAGTTTAATACCTTGCTGACTTGCCTTTTGAATGATAATGTTATGTGTTGGTGCTTCAGGGATTCCTTTTGGAGGGAGGTAGAAAGAAGAAAAGAATCTATTTGTTGTTGCTGATTTATTTTCATACCTAGATCTCTTGTAATCATCTACCTTTGTTTTACTTATTAGTTCCTGATCCCTGCAGCATTCACTTTAGTTTTCCTAATTAAAACAAACCAATAACAACCCAAACCAAAACAGCTCTCACTGCCCCCACCAAGAAAACCTCACCTAAAACTCCCCACAAGTTACTCCTTTTCTTTCTGTATGGATTTTATAGTGTGAGTGGGTAGGAGGAAAGTGGGAAAATAGAGGCCCATAAAATTTACAGGATCTGTTTAAGTTAACTGATCCTTCAGAACAAAAATTTCTGATGTTTGACGCTTCTATGTGTATGCTATGAAGTTGGTAACATAATGTTACGTGAATGCTTCGTTTATCACTATTTTTGTTACGTTATATGAGGGTATTAAATTAATCCCCTCTAGGCTTTAATAAAAAAACCCAGCCAACTAAAACTAACTTATTTCCATTTCTTATCATTTCTTAGTGACATGTCTATCCATAACGTGAATGTGAGTGCAGCTGAAACAGGGAGAATCATAAATGAAGCACTGGAGCTACGTAAGAAGAGACAAGCATTGCTGGTGCGTGACAGAGAGCCAGACCTCAGACTGGTGCAGCCAATTCCCTTTTTCACGTACGTCTTTATGTTTGCTCTTTTCAAAAAGATCCTCTGAAGCACATATTCTGACAACTGTGTTGTGCTTCAGATTTCTTCAAAATACCTTTTTTTTCCTTGTAAAAACAAACCAACCCCTCAGTGTTTTCTTAGTAGCTTATAGGTTAGTTTGGTGTGCTTATGATTTTAGTATAAAGCCCGTAGCTATTAGGTTTTTTTTTATTTTAAACCAGTGATGTAAAAAACAAATATGGTATCTGAGAATGATTTGGCAGCTATTCCAATGTATTACTGGATTTTTCGTATATGACCAGTTTGTATGCAAATCTTAAAGCAAGTTTAGCTTTTAAAAATGGTTTTTGCTATTGGGATAATGAAAACTCAGGAAAAAAATTTACAGGAAGATATAAGGATACTAGTAAGTATTTATATATGTCTTTATTAAGGCATAAAGGATTAGGGTTTGATTTTTGTATTGCACATTTTTTTGGCATAGTAATGGACTCTGCATGTAGTTCATACTGCAGAGTAGTTGTTTCTACTTTTGCGTAGGGATGAGTTCTTTCAGTGTTGTTGATTGAATGCAGAACCTGAGAACTTTGTTTGACACTACTTTTTTTTAGCTTTTGGTATAATTTCCTCAGCAACTACTGCACGGACCTTGTGTTTTTCAGAGACTTTTTTGAGTGATGGGACAGTTTTTGACACTCAGGTGTATGTTGCTGTCCCACTGAGAAGCTGCTCTTGCTGTTTCTAAGCTGTTGGAGAAAAATAATGTTAAATACTGTTAGGTTTGTAAACATAATATAGAAAATAATGTGACATTGTCATGCCATTGTGTTTCCACTTGCAGGTGGAAGTGTTTAGGAGAAGCCTTACTTGCCATGTACCAGCACCTCACAACATGTGATCCTCCTCGACCCAGTCTGGGAAAGAGAATTGATCTCTCAGAGTACAGAGACCCAGTTCAACACCTGATGCTTTCTCCCACCTCTACTCCTGTCAGTGTTATTCAGCCAACTCCTGTCAGCACTAATCCAGTGGTGACAATGCCAGATCCTGTATTACCTTATACTCCAACCACACCCAACTTCCCAAGTCACAGTCACAGTTCATTGGAACCAGGAGCTACTGTAGGTGAGCAAGGTACTTCAGTCTAAGATTCAAGATATCTTTCCTACTTACCTGGGTATAAAAAACACTTCGGAATTCTTTGGGGCATGCTGTCTTTCAGCTGCATGTTGGTGGAGTGAGTAACTTTTCAGCATATGTGTATCATCTGATAGAGAAAGTGAAGGAGTGTCTGACCTTTTCTGGTTTTGTGCTGTTGCCTCACACTTCAGTTTTTCAGTCTTTAAGATAAGAAAAATGGTTTATCCATTCCAGCAGTGATGCATATCAAACTTTTAATGTTGGGAAGGGCCTTGAGCTCCTTAGAATCAATGAGCTGTTTTACAAAAAGATGACTGTGTTATTTTTCTGCTCATGTGTCACTTTAAGAAGCTGAGAAGACCAAGCTGTCAGCTATATTTATTTCAAATCTGTACAAGATTTTTTTGGCACTGTCTTCAGATGGAAACCAATGAATAAAAATAAAAAAATTACTCACTTTTTATTTTGTCAATTTAACCTGTCAGGTTTTGGTATTTTTTCATTATGTTTTTAGGTGACATATCTGCAGGTGATAAATCAAAGAAAGGAGTGAAGCGAAGAAGAATTACAGAAGACAGTGGTGAAACAGCCAAAAGGAGATCTGCTAGAGTTCGGAACACCAAGTGTAAAAAAGAGGAGAAGGTTGACTTTCAAGAGCTGTTGGTGAAGTTCCTTCCTTCCAGGTACTGTACAGCAAAACTTTCATTATGAGATAATCATAGAGAAGAAGCTGTTTGGGATTATGGTTGATTGATATCCCCCCAACCTTAAAACTACCAGTCCCATGTTATTTTTTGAAGCAGATGTAGTGCATTATCTTCTGATAAATTTAATAAGATTGCTTTTAGTAAAAATTGCTGAATAAAAATTGAAAAATAAAAAAGCATTTACTACTGTTAAAGTGAATTAGACAATGCACGTATCAAAATGGATAAGATAATCTTGATTTGGACAAAAGGAACTGGATGCATATCTCTGAATTTGTTTCAATAATATATTTTCACTGTTAAAATTTGCACAATGTTTCATATTTGGGTTTCACCTAGTAACGAAAGAAAGAATGAGGACTTTGTTAATATTGTGGTTTTTGTCCCCCTTTCACACAGATTAAGGAAATTAGATCCTGAGGAGGAGGAGGATCCTTTCAATAACTATGAGGTGCAATCTGAGATCAAGGAGGAGAATTTTCAGCATATTGGACCACATAGAATGTCATTTGATTCTACAACATTTATGGAATCTGGTAGGGCTTTCGTTATAACTCCTTTCTTTGTTGTTTTTGCCATATTGTATGCTCTATTTTCTGTATTTACTTGTCATGCCTAGAAGATACAGAAGTATATGCTACTTTAGGAAGTATAATTTTATGGTATGAAAGTATCTTGGTTGGTACTAATTTTTTGAGTTTTAATCACTGTGTGCAGGAAGCCTGTTGTGTGGAATTTCCCATTTAAACAGATTGGAATGCAGTAACTGAATTCTGCATATGTTCAGCACAGAAGAACTGCTGTGATATAAGTGCATAAAACACTGTTGAAACTTAATTGTCTCAAGTTATGATCTGCCTCAACCTTACACATGTAGGCCTTTGTGTTTATCTGCTGTGCAGAAAAACAGGATGTTCATGAATTCCTGCTGGATAACCTGAACAATGGTGGAATTTTGGAGCTGATGATGAGATATCTAAAAGTCATCAGCCAAAAGTTCCTGGTGAAGTGGCCTCCTGGCTTGTGTGAGGTGGTCCTCAGTATCTATAACAGCTGGAGAAAACACAGCAGTAGCCTTCCCAACCCCCTCCTGAGGGACTCAAGTAACCAACACATCAAGGTAATGCAGCACCTTTCCTTATTCTGTATTTGCTGTTGTCTTGGTGTGCCAGAAGTACCCAACTGAAATCCAACAGGCACAGGTTTGACTTAGCTCTGTCTGGAGCTGCTTGTCCCAGCTGTAGTAACTGTCCTCAGCTTTGGTGCACTGCAGCTGTTCCTGAGCTGAACAGACCTGGGTGATGCCACATGCAGCTCTAACCTGTATGTAATGTGTGTTTATGCACACACACACACCCCCATAGAGGTGTAATAGACATAGATGTGTTTTACCCCTTTATTCTGTTGTTGCTCTTTCTTTTTTTGTCTCCTCCCTTTTCTTCTGATATGACACAGTTTTGTTTTGTCATCAGGTCAGTACAGTCTGCTCTGTTCTCACTGGCTGATTGAGGGTCAACATTGCTGCTTTAAATAGAGTAAATACAGTGTAGTTTTAAGATAACCTGAAATTTACAGTAAAGCAACCCAAACAACAAAACAAACCAAAACCACCTTCTCAGCATCACCACTTTATTATTTAATGTCCTGAAAGCAAATAGAAAAAATAGTAAGTTCTTTACAATCGTGTAAAGACCAGCTTAATGACAGAAGCTGATACTCCTTGAATTATAAAACCAGTTCTGATACTTCTTGGCCACTGAGCCAGCCTATGTTATCTTTTTAATGTTAGCAGTCTGTATTCATTTGGAAAGTTATTTGCCTTTGGTATGACTTCAGTTGGAAATAGTTTTTCAGATCAAGTATTTTTGCTTCTTTGCAAATGAAATATTAATTATGGAAATTGCTGTGTTCCATTGGTGTCATTTACAAAACAAACGAAAGTGCCTCTGTGTAGCAGATGTTAAATTTTTATACATCCTGTAACTTATTTATGTATATTTTTCACATGTACATGCCCTTTTTTAAACAAATGTAAATACATTTGTAAATTTATTCCCTTGGTTCTCATTATTAGTGCATAACTGCTTACTTGTATGTAAATTTGGTCTTATTTTTCAAATATCAATGCTACTGCTATATTCTGGAATCGTGCTTTTAGTATGATTTGGAAATTTAATATAGTTTTATTTCAGCCAGATAAAAAAGTAAGGATGACAGTTTTTTCTAACATCAGGGAATGCTGTTCTGACCTTTTTTCATGAGCTGAGATTTTTCTTTTTTAATGCTTCTAAGTATTGTTTGGTTTTGTACCTGTTGATTTGTCAATGGTATTATACACCTTTTAGGCAGAAGAAGTAGTTATAGCTTGGGAATAGAAATCCCAAGAGCACAAGATGAAGGCTTTCTTTGAAGTAAATTGCAAATTTAGTGATTTTTTAAAAATTTTGCTTCTTTTAAAGTATTTCTTTCTGTGAATACTCTTTTGATATCTCCTTACTTTTTTCTGAAGGATATGATGTTAATGAGCCTTTCTTGCATGGAACTGCAATTAGATCAGTGGCTGCTGACAAAAGGGAAGAGTTCTACAGGTGAGAAGTTCATGTCACTTTCTTCAGACTCTGAAAAGACTGGGTATATGAAGAAAAGCTTTCAGGAATTCAGTGAAATTTGGAGCTATTTTTGCTTAATATCTTCCAGATCTGTGTTTTGTTGATCTATCAGTTGTTTGACTTTAGGTAGATCAGTACCTTTGAAATTCTGGTACGTGGGACTCTTTCCATGGGATGCCAGTAACTTCATGATAAAATGTAATTAATTGACTTGCAGTTTCTCCACGGAATTGCCCTGCTGCCTCTGTGAATGGAAAGTTTGGTCCTGACTTCCCAGGAACTCATTTTTTGGGAGACCTGTTGCAGCTGTCGTTCGCATCTTCGCAGCGAGATTTGTTTGAGGAAGGCTGGATGGAGTTTGTCACTCGGGTGTACTGGCTGAAGGCTCGCTTTCTAGCACTGCAGGTTTGCTTTACTTGTGCTTTAACAAGCACAGCTTTTCCCAAATTAAAGTCAGTATTGTTCAGATGCAGCTGATTTGGGAATCTCAACTCTTTTAAGCATGTGGATAAAATCAGCTTAAAACATAGTGATTTCATTTTACTTTTAAATATAATTAACTTTCCCTGAGGGTTGAGGTGGAAATGAAGTAGGAGGTCTCACATGCTAAGCGAATATTCAGGTATGTTTATTTTATGTCTTTGTTTAAATTAACTCGTGGTCAGCTTAAAAAAAATTATTTGTAGTAAAATTACTTGGAATAGTATTGTGGAGCTGCAGAACATAAGAGTTTTGGGGGCCTGGACTTGTGGACACTGTCAAAGTCTCAGGAAGTCCAAACTGCAGATTTTAACTGAAGCAGACTCTGTTTTATTACTCTTCTGTCTGCTTTTTCAAGGTGGCATGGTTTTGCTTTTGAAGACTTTTAATTTAATATGCAAATTTTGAAGCAGAGGGCTTTAAGCCTATCACTAAGGGAATAATTTGAAAGAAATGTTATTTGATCGCAGTCTTTTTTTTCCCTCTAAGTGTTGCTTCCCCAGGACATCAAAGAGGGTTTTTTTATGCATTAATTATGTTTAAATCAATTGTCAACTAGTTATGTGAGTCAGTTTCATAAGTGTGAACTAACTTGTTCCTTCCCTTTTTTTGTTTTTTTGTTTTTTTTTTTTTGGTTTTTTTTTGCATCTAAGGGTTCCTTTTTAATGAAATTATTTAGGAAAAATGAGAGTTCCTATACAACTACTGGCATTTTTTTCCTTGGGATATACAGAGTTGTATTTTGCCTTTGCATTCCTTCCTGGCTTTTCAACTACTTTGCCCAAAGCAGATAGAATTAATTCACTTTGCAGAATATACAAATGTTTCATGACTCGGTATTTTAATTTGCACAAATGGAAGAGTTATTTCTGTTGGTTTACTCTTCTGCCTTTTTAAAAGAAAGGGGTTTTAGCACTCCAGATCAATCTTACAAATTTATGCAGGCTGAATTCTATTTTTCTGATATGTTTTATCTGTTGTTGAAATAATTGGTAAAGTATTTTTAAATATTTTTGTTTCAGTTTGAGCTATTCAGTTGAATTTTTTTTTTTAATTTTTGAGGACATGTAGTAATCACACTGGCTGTGGCTGCATTAAATGTAAACATTTTCTGCAATGAGAACTCTTGGATTTTTTGGTTGATTGTTTTCCTCTGTACTGTTTCTGTAGGGAGACATGGAACAGGCACTTGAAAACTATGATATCTGCACTGAAATGCTGCAGAACTCCACTAGCACACAAGCCAAAGCTGGCAATGAGTGTAGCATTGTGATACGGTTGCCTAATCTGCATGTAGATTCTGTGGTCTCTTTAGAGGAGGTAAGAATTCATCTGCAGGTCTGTGTTCCCTGTTCCATCCCTCACACTCCATCTCTTCCAGTTTCAAATGTCACCTATGAATTAGTTCTTTTGTGATGGAAGTATCCTGTATCTCAGAGTGAGGATTCTGTACTTGGAAGATTATGTCAAGACTACTGTCTCTTTTTCAAAAACTACAGTTTTTGTATCTGTTGATCCTGTGCATCTTTAGATTGCTTTTTTGCAAAATAAAAATATTAAAGCAGCTGCATGTACAGCAGTAGTTTATTGAATCAGTGTTTTTCTTTTCTTTTTTTAAACATTAAGAGGGACAAGTGTCAGTAGTCAAGTATATGTGAAAATAAAAATTAAGATTATATAATCTGTGCAGATTGAAAAGAACCTAAAATCTCTGGAGAGATGCCAGTCCTTGGAAGAGATCCAGCGGCTGTATGAGGCAGGGGATTACAATGCCGTGGTGCATCTGCTCCGGCCAACCTTGTGCTTTAATGGCTACGGCAGAGCCAAACATCTGGAGTTTGTCACATCCATCCCAGAGAGACCAGCACAGCTGCTTCTCCTCCAGGTTTGCTTTGTTTCTTAAAAAAATCTCTTCTAGTAAGGAGTTAAGACCTATTCCTGAAAACAGGATGGAAGGGTTTCTGGAGTGGGTGTTAACAGTTATGAGTCTTATTTACAAAGCAAAACATGGAACCAAATCTGTAAATGCTGTGAAGAGCACAGCTTTATCGACGTCATTAGCAGTGTGCCAGCTTTTGCTGACTGAGAATATGGCTAAAGATACAAGATGTTGAGGCCTCCATGAAATAAGCAGAAACTTGAATCATTTTCTGAGTTATTTTATGGATGGATTCATGCTGCTGTTGACTATAGGGTGACTTAGAACCATCCCGAAACTTGGTTATCTAGCATATGAATGATTTTTATGCTGTAAAGACACTCTCCTGCATGAATGAGGAACTGCTGATACATGCAGTATAATTGCTGTAGAGTTAGTCCATTTGACACTGTAAAAAGTGTAGAGTTTATTAGGTTGTTTGGGGGTAAAAAAGTTTGCACAAAAAAAGGCTGATGGTCTTTTTACTGTTCTGAACCAAATCCTACGATTTTCAGGGTATCTCTTGACCCAACCTCCTGAGAGTAGCAAGAAGCAGGAGAATGTTGCTATTACACTGGCCTTAGAGTTGCTACTGTGTTACTTATGAAGTAATGAAATGGTAGCACACGATCATAAAGATCCAAACCCTGTTTCTTCTAAGGGCTCTATTCAGCTGTGGGTCATTAGAATTACAGACCTACAGCCATTCGTTTCCTATTTTCTTTCCTTGCATCTTTTACTAAAGCAGAAAGATGTGATGATTTTTTTGTATTTAGATCCTACTTGTGTATTTGTCATCCAGGATCCATGCACCTCCTATTGTCCTTTTAATACTGTATTTAGAGGTGTTCTGTTTCATTTCACTGAAGTAATCACATTAACTGAGGATAGTGTTTTGCTTTGCCCTGCTGTGCATTCATGTTTAAAATAAACTCCTCATTGTTATAATAGATCTTTTTCATGTTTACATTCCCTAGGACTCCCTGCTCAAACTGAAAGACTACAAGCAATGCTTTGAATGCTCAGATGTTGCCTTGAATGAAGCAATCCAGCAGATGATTAATATGACAGCAGCCTCTGCTAAAGAGGAGTGGGTTGCTACGGTAACACAGCTGCTCACAGGAATAGACACTTCATTATCATCAGTTAACAGCATCTTGAAAGACTCCTCTGTCACACCGAGCCTCGTTCGGTTAACAAACAACCTGATCCAGGTAACCCAGGCCCTGCACCAGCAGACCTCCAGACATGATACAGTTGCTGTGTGAATTCCCTCCCACACTAGAGATAGTTTTGGTTACATTTCTGTTACATTTCTGTGAAGATGGGTATTACCACCTTGTGTGATCATTGTCGTAGCCTGCCTGGTGACAGACCGGCACAGAGCACACACCTGTGCTAGAACCAGTACCAGCAGGTACCTTTGGGCACCAGGCTGCCTAAAACAATCAAAGTATGGTGCTAAGATAACCTAACACTGGGGTTTTAGACTATTTGAAATGGTGATAATGTGAAGATTGAGCTGCCTGGGTGTAACTTGTAAGTTATGGCTCTGATCTTGCCTTGTATGTGCTTTGGGCTGGAGGGCAAGGTCCCTTACAGAGCCTTACAGACATGGTAGAATTGCTTGCAAGTGCTGGCCAAAGTAAGTGCTTTTCTAGTAAAAACAGAGAGGGTGATCTGAACAGGGCAGGGGAAAAGTGAAATGTGAAGTGTTTCTGGAATTATGAATACAGCTAATTTTATCCTTTTACACAAGGTACTTTCAAACCTCAAAACTGAGTGAGCATTTTCAATCCAGGTTTTTTTTTTTTGGTGCTTTTCTAGTAAAAACAGTAAGAAGGGGGTCCAGTTAATGTCGAAATTCAATGTGCTTGCAATTCTCAAATCTCCATTTACTTCAGTAAGAGCCAAGGACCCTTCACTATTTACAAAATCATACTCTCGTTGTGTGAAGTTGTATGTGTTGTGGAATGTAATGGAATTCTGGAGAACAGAGTGCTCAGGCACATCATTTATGTAGTATCTTTAATGATTCTAGTTGGTCTTGCACAGTTGTTGTAAGACCTGTTCTAGAATTCAGGAATTTTTATAAGTTCCTCTTCGTCTGGGTTGTGGAGAAATTTCTTGGACAACAATGAGACCTAATAATGCTAAGAATTGATGCTGTGTATTTGCTTACTGTGAATTGCTTGTATAGCATTTAACAGCATATAACAGAGACACATCCAGGTGGAAAATGAGAGTGCAAGAGGAATGTCAGAGGAGGGCAAATAATCTGCTACCCTTCCCCTACTGATGGACCTACCTCTAGCATTTTTACTGCCACTTGTGAGAAGCTGAGGCTCATCTTTAGATTATTTCCTTGGGGTAAAATGTGTTGCCAACTTTGAGTTGTTTGGAAAGGATTCACAGCCGATCTTTGTCTTGCATCACTTTGTCTGTCTAATGTCTGTTTCTTGATTAGATCATAGACTGCAGCATGGCTGTCCAGGAAGAGCCAAAAGAGCCATATGTGTCCTCGGTGCTTCCATGGATTATCCTGCACAGGATCATCCAGCATGAGGAGGATGCTTTTCGATCCCTTTGCTGCCAGCAGCAGCAGAACCAGGGAGAAGAAGGTGGATTATTTCTTCACTTTTATATATTGGACCTGAGCTCTTTACCATCTAGCTCAGGAATATAAGTAAATAAAATACTTGTTTGTTGTCTTACCTTGCTGGCTGAAGGGAGTAGAGGGCTATGCAAGCATCACTTTCCACTGGAGAGGAAGCTTTTTGCCACTCGAAGCATTGACTCAGATTTAACTCAGTTCTGTGCTACCCTAATATTTACCAATTTCTTTCTTCCAGTGAGTCCTGATACTCCTATGTTGCCTTCTTCACTTATGCTGCTGAACACAGCTCATGAGTATTTGGGAAGAAGATCCTGGTGTTGCAATTCAGATGGTGCTCTGCTCAAGTTCTATGTAAGTATTGGCATTGTGGAATAACTGAGATTGATTCTGATTGATCTCTGAAAGTCATCTGGCCAAGCCACATCTCAAAGGAAACAAAGTTCAAAGTTAGATTGTTTATTGCCTTATCTTCATGTTAAATATACACTTATACATCCACTTTCCATCTTCTCCCAGACAAACATATGAAAATTTCAGTCAGTTTAATCTGAATAGCAAAAGTTTGTTATTCCAGACTCTCTTATATCGATCTGCTTCAGTCATACTTCCCATTGTTTTCTGGACTTACCTCACTGAGAAAAATAATTGTTTTCTTCCGTTTTTCCTCCTTTGTTTTGCTTCTTGCACTAGTATTTTATTTTGTTCATGGGATTTGAAAGGGAAGTAGGAATAACCAAGCAGTCTGATAGAACTGTATATCATTCAGAATCTAAAAAAACCTTTAGTGTTACATCTTTTAAGTTGCTGCTAAAATAACATAATGGGATTCCATATTCATCTTGTCTCAGTGATTCTAAATAAGTTGCTCACTTCACAGAACTGAATTTGTCATATGTTAGGTAGGGTTTGCACATTTTCAGTGCACATAAATGCTATTTATCATGTAAAAAGAACTTATTTGAACTTTCAGCCAAGAAAATTCAGTTTTGAACAGCTTGGTTGTTTGCTTCTTCCAAATCATAAAAGTAAAGACTTGCAGGCCATCATCTGTCCTCAGTTACTCAACTGGAATGTTTCTGATTGCTCCCACATCCTGTGGTGTTACCTGGATTTACTCTGAAGCTGTGATGAATTTAATTGTTCTGTGGTTGATAAATTTGTCTTGTTTGATTATACCTACCTCGATTTTATACCACAGTCTGAAAAAAATAGCAATTCTGTTGTTTTCATGTTATTAACTAAATGTTATTTAAAATATACGTGTAGAGTTCCATCTGTTGAACAATGATGAGAATGAAGAATTACTTTAGCCCTCCATTTTCCTATGTCTTAAGGCTGTTCTTTGCTCTGTTGTTCACATGGGTGTGTTACATCTCATATGCTCCAGGAATGGGTGTCTGGGCAGTAATGCTGTAGTAGTATTATATGAAAGGACTTACCCATTCATGGTTGACCTTTTTAAGATTATTTCTTGAACTCTCATTGTTACACCAGAAAGAAATTTCGCATGGTTAAGTAGAATATTTCTATGTGTTTGCTCATTTTGTCTTAGCTCAGAAACCCAAGTGTTTCCTTGAGCAGAGCACTGACAGCCTGGGACAGCCTGGCTGCTGGCAAATCCCAGATAATGGGGTGCTGTGACATCCACAGAGCTGTGCTCTACAGGGACATTTCAGTGGCACTTCACAGATTCAGCTTGACTTCACTGAGGTTTATTATCTTCAGCCAAGAAAAAATTATGATTAGTTCTGCATAGAGCTACTTAGGAATCTCTTAATTTCCCTTCTCAGCACTCCCTGGAGCTTATTAGCCACAGCTCAGTGCCAGACTCCATCTACCTCTGCATTTGAGCAGCAGCATGTCCAGGACAGTAATTTAGACAGCTGGGAAGGATGGCACACAGAGCCTGAGGGGTTCTGCAGGAGTCAGCTCACCCTGCTAGGACTGGAGTGAATGAGCAGTGTTTGAACTGAGGCTGATTCAGGGTGGAACTATCAGATTATCTCTATGTCCTGCTCTCCTCAGCCTCCCTGCTGTTAGGAGCATAATGCTGCTACACCTGAGCTGCCCCTGCAGGGACTCCAGAGGGCTTATTAGCTCAGGCCTTGTGCTTTATGGAAATAGATGGGCTGTTCCCAGGCTGAGCTTGCCCACGGATGTGATGAGTCTGAATTGTGCCTGAAAAATGCGCCTGTACCCATAGCCTGGGGAGTCCCAGAGAATGGGCTGTGAACCTGGGGAAAGTACAGATGTTTGAGAGCTGGCAGTCTATTTGCAGTGAGATCTTTGCAAATGTCACCAGATACTTTAAACAAAATGTTCCATTTTCACTTACAGAATTGCCCGCTTCTTAAACTAAAATATAATGTAGTAGTATTAAACACAAGAATTTCGTTTTCAGAGATGAGAGGGTATTGGAAGGGTAGGGAAAGACAAAGAGAAAATGGGATGAATTATTTGAAGAGGAAGGCAGCTTCAAGAATGTGAAAAGTGTTTCATAGATCAGTGTTAAATGATCACCTTCTGTAGGTGAACTATCTGCTCTAAGGAACTTATATTACTTGTGGATGAATGTGCTGTGCAAGAGAAGGTGTTGATATTAATTAAGGCCTTTAGCAGTAGGAATTATTTAGCAATTAGGAATTATTGGGAATTCTTGGGTTTCTGCCAAGAACTTAAAAGTTGAATAACAACACAGGAGATTGTTTTGAATGCTATTCAAGTGAGAATTCTGTTACTGCTGTTAGATGTGCTTTTGTGTGTAGCAGTAGGAGTATAAAGCTTTTGTTACAGTATTCTCTGATGCTCACTGTTTTTCTTCAGCTTATTTAGCTACACTTTCTGTAAATTTCAAATGTTGTTCACAAGTTCATACACAGGAAGTGCTGGCAATGAGGTGTCTGCTGGGACTCAGTATGAATGAGTCTGCTGTGACTCCAGATGTCATTGAAATGCTTTCTAAGAATTGTCTTTGCTTTTATTTTTCAGGGTTTTGCCTCTTAATAAACAGTACCTTGATCTTAGCACAGATATTTTAATCAGAAGAGAATCAGCATCTTATGTTTAATCCCAGCTCTTACAAATGAGCTTCTTACATGTAGAATGTCAGACTTTTGCCTTGTAATGCAGTGTTTGTTCTGACAGGAAAGCCCATCGTGATAATCTTCTTGTAGGATCACACATAAATAATTGAGTTTGCAATCCTAGATGTTGAAAAATGATAAATGGTCGCAAATAAACATTTCTTTCTTTAAATTGAAACTCCATAGTGGAATACATGGAAATTGAATCTTAAACCTCAGAGGTTGTGTGGGTTTTGTTTTTGTTATGAAATAAATATCCAGAATCCCCCTACACAGCTTATTCTTGGTGAGCATATTTTTATTGACCTTGAAATGGCTTCTTGGCATGTGTTCCTTTCTGGTTCATTTTTTATGGAAGCTTAGTGAGAATTTTCAAAGAGTTACCTTTCTTCTTTTGGCATTCAGCTGCAGCTTTTATAATGAATGTCTTAAAGTATCAGCATCTTCCAAAATACTCTACTGATGGGTACTTTCTCTTGTAGTGTTGAAGGTAAAGATAGCAACTTGCTACAGTGTTTAGTAATTTGGGATCAGTCCAGCCAGTTCCCTTGTGTGTAGCCATCTGTGTAATACTGTTCATACTGTTCAGTTCTATAGTCCTTTTAGCTAGATTTTCATTAACTCTCTCTCTTCTTTTGCTGCAAAGCCATCTCCATCCTGCTTTTTTTGTGCAGAGGAAATTTTCTGGTTGTGAGTTAGGGCAGAAATTCTTCTGTACCTTTTCCTTTTTCACAGCATTGATGAACTGTAGTTCACAGTTATATTCACAGAAGAAGCTTGGTGTGTGGGGGAGAACTTTGAATAATTTTAAGTCTGAAACATGAAGCTGATATTTAACTTCATTGATTAAAGATAAGTGTTTGTGAATTACACAGGAAGAAAAATAAGAGCACTTCAGTGCTGCTGCAGTGCCATTGGAATGACTTGTGTGAGACCAGTTTACAGAAATACATGAGAAATATTTGGTTGTTATTGGGAAAAAAATCCATGTAGTCTCTTCAAGTTGTTTTCATCATGTGCCTTAGACAGCTGGGCAGCTCCCTGGGATCTGCAGGTGACCTTGTCCTTGATGCTTGGCTTGTAGGTTCAGGTACTACAGAAAGAACTTGCAGCTTCCACTTCTGAGGATACTCACCCATACAAAGAAGAGCTGGAAACAGCCTTGGAACAATGTTTTTATTGCTTATATGGTTTCCCTAGCAAAAAAAGCAAAGCAAGGTACCTAGAAGAACATTCAGTACAGCAGGTAAGTTGTGTTATCCAGTGTCAGTGGAATATCCTGAAGAGATGAAAGATGCACTCTCGTTTTGTTCTAATGCACTTTGATATATTTTGGAGAAAGACTACTTTTCTTTCCTAGTAAATTTTATGTATTTTACACATTGTAGAGAATAAACTAAAAGTTTTCATATTTTTTAAAATTATAATGAGTCGAATATTTGAAATTAAATGCTGGTCTTATCCATAGTAGTCTACCATCGTGAAAGTATTGAGAAATTGATTTTATTAAGCTATCACTTTCCTGTTTTCAGCTGAGAAGAAGTTCAAGGTTGAGGAAAATTTAGAGAGGAAAAGTCAGCTTGAGAGAAGAGAACTTTAGCAGCCAGCCTTTCAGTTCATGAAAGTGAAAAATGTTACTGTTAAAAGTTTGCAAGTACATTGTGTTATCACTTATTTTGATATCTCTCATCGTAAATACCTGGCAACTGTTTATGAGAAATGTGAAATTCATTAGAATTTAGGAGAAGGGCAATTATAAAGTGCCTCTGGAAGAGGGTTGTGCTATTAAGGGAGGAAGAGAAGAATACAGGGCAGCAATACAATGCTCTGCCTTGAGAAACATCTCTGATGTTCAAAAACCCCAGACTATTTTGCACTTACCAAATGCAAATGATCGTAGAATTATAGATCAAAACTATTTTCATACAAGCAAAATGATTGTCTGACTCTGTTGAACAAACCTTTTAAAATACAGAAATGCTTTTACATTACTGTTCATTGAATATTTGGAAATTTTGGGTGTTAGATTACATGTACATCTTAGAGAGTGAAGATAATGAGAGAAAGGGGATAAGTAAGAAAAAGGGAAGTATAAGGAGATTATCCTCTGCAACTTCCCCGTTTTTCAATGCAGAGCAAAATTATTGTAATTGTAACTAATGGTAAAGTGGACTGTAATGGTAATGATAAAGTGGATAATAAAAGGAGAAAAACTTAGTCTAGCAGAAGAGAACTGTAAATTATTTTGGTTACTTTTACTGTTTTCAAGAAAGAAAAGTGAAGAGAAAATGAGGAGTAAATTCTGGAAGTAACTTTCTGTAGAGAGTTGGAAGATTTTTGAGGCTCAGAATTTTGTCTGATTCTCATTTCATTAACTCTTACTTGGCTCTGCAATGGAAGGGGCAGAGTTCTCCATATCTTACCCATGATCTCAGTGTCACTCAGAATGTTTGCAATTGATCCTTGCTTATAAACAACTTTTCTGAACAAGTGTTCTAAGCAAGTAGAATGAATTTATTTTCACTTTATGTTGACTTTAGTGGCATACACTAAGTTACAGCAATATCTTTGTCTGTTAAATCAGTGAGCAGTATATTGTACTTGTGAGCAGCATAAATTAATAGCACCCTTAGTTCTTGGGAGGTTTAATTTGGTTCCTGCTAGAGTAATATGTACACTCTTATGAAGTAGAAAGGCTATAGAAAACCATCATTGGTGGACTTGAATTTTGGAATTTGAAGTATTTTTTTCCCTTCTCATCTACCTCCCTCTTCAGGTTGATCTGACATGGGAAGATGCTTTGTTCATGTTTGAGTATTTTAAGCCTAAAACTCTTCCAGAATTTGATAGTTACAAAACCAGTACTGTGTCTGCTGATTTGGCCAACCTCCTGAAGAAAACTGCCACAATTGTTCCTCGAACTGACAAGCCTATGCTGAGCCTGGAGACTGTGTCTGCCTATATTGAAGGAACATGCAGCAAGGTATAATTAATTGGTTTTTTTTAAAATTAAATTGAAGGGAGTAAAAATTGATGTTGCTACTTTTATGTTGACTTTGAGATTATTAGTGGAATGATTTATTCCATGATGTTGGGTTTTCTTGGGTAATTGCATTTAAATAAAATAAGAATGATCCCACCAAAGCTTTTAGTCTTTGAATGGCGAAATATAGTCAGCATGAGATATTCCATTAGTGTTTCTAAGTGCTCTGTGTATCTGTTAAATGCTTTCAATGTTCTCATATTCAAAACCTTCATATTGTGTGATGAAAAAGCTACTTCCTCTGCAAGGAAGGAGCAAATGTGTCTCATTTAATGTGAACTTTTTGATTTTCAGGCACCATCTCTCCCTGAGGGTGCAGACTATTCCCCACCAGTGGTGACTGAGCTGTATTATCTCCTGGCAGACTATCATTTCAAGAACAAAGAACAGTCCAAGGCCATTAAATTTTACATGCACGACATTTGTATTTGTCCAAACAGGTCAGTGTTTTTTAACCCTGCTGCATGTCCTTCATTCTTCTCGCTTCTTTCAGTGCTGAAAAGCAGACAGCTGGTTTCAGGAATGAAAAAAAAAACCCCAAACAACCAAAACCTCCACCTACAATCCATTATCACAGGTCTATTGTATAATTAAGGGCATCTCTAAAGCAACCAACAGAGAAAACAAAACCCAAAATGTAGGATTAAATTTTTGATTGCTTTGAAATTAAAACTAAAAAATTAAAGGAGGGGGAAGCTAAATTGAAATAAAGAATAACTGTGAAGAATGAACTGTTTGCACTTTTTGTTCTTTGCTTTGGCATGATCATGCATGATAAGGAGTGAAAAATGCCATCATTTGATGGTGTAGCTATAGCACAAATGGCATCCTTTAGTGGATTAATTGTTCAGGCTGGCCTGTTCCTAAAAGTGCTGATTTTGCTGCTAGAGATCTACACAGTGAATACAAGTAATGTATTTAAGTGATATTTAAACAAAACCACCTTGTTTCTTGATAATTTACAATTCACTGAAATACCATCCGGATTAAGCTCTCTCATCTTAAAAATAAAGCATGTTCTGAACATCAGTCTTCTAAATTAAATTAAATAACCTTTAAATTTACTGATTAAATATAGAGTTTGCATAGTAGGTGTTGTTGTCATTCTAATTCTACTTGAAGTTGATAGATCAGGGTCAGTGACAAAAACCCTAATTTGATAGATTTGAGACAAGAAAATTGTTTCTAAATCCAGTCACGTAACAGAGACAAAAGGGAAGGTGAAGGCACAGAGCAATTTTAGATGTGAAATCTTCAGAGGAAATAGCTGTAGTTTAATGTTATTGCATTTTGTAGTCTGGGAATTGTGACTAGCAAATGGCTAAAACTTCTGTCTAAAGGATAAAGAAATTACCAATACTACCTCCTACCCATTTTTCTGTCGTTTTGGTGTTCTAAAACTTAAATTCAAAAATAAATGAATGGAATACATTTTTACTTTAATGTGTGATTTTTTTTTTGCCCAGAAGATGCCTTATGTGGTAGCATAATATTTTTGCCCCAGTCAAAATAGTTGGTGCTTGTCTGTACTGTAGTTCCTGTTGGATTCCCCTCAGGAATCTGACTGTTGAGGTCACTTGACCTAGAAATGGGTTTTCAATTGGAATCAGAAGAAATTGCAGGCAAAAATATGAGAATATTATGATTGTTACCTTGGTGTTAAAATCGTGGTAAAATTGAAAAAGCCCAAAGCAGCTGAACCCTGGTGTTAAAGTGAGGTTGTGGCCTGTGGAAACCACCCTTCAGACTGCATTGTCAATAAATACAGGGCTGGACCCTCAACAGTCCTTCAGGCAGAAATTGCAGTTTTAGTTCATCAATTGAATACAATCTTGGCTTTATAATTTTTATGCTAGGAGATGATTATGATTATTCACAGCTGAGTCCAACAGTATGAGGTGTCATAATGTCTGCTGGCCTACAGGGTGACAGCATTGTTACAGGCCTGTGTAGTTACTGAGAAAAAAAATTGGGAGTGCTGCCATTAGAAATAGAGGTATACTGGCTTTGCATGGAAAATAAACATGGATTTTCCATCTGTTTTCCATGAGTGGCAGTTACTGGGGCAGTGCTTTGTTAGGAAACCATTTTAAGAAAACCAGTATGATTTAGGCTGGACAGCTTGTGTTCTACTCTGAGGAGAGGAGGAAGTGCAGAAATCTGTTTTGTGTGATAAAAGGAGGAAAAAGTTGTAGATAGGGGAAGACAAATCTTGTCCATGCCCTCAGTGTAGTGTTTGTTCATGGGTTGTGTTCTTGCCTGCACAGGTTTGACTCCTGGGCTGGCATGGCTCTGGCTCGAGCCAGCCGCATTCAGGACAAGCTGAACTCCAATGAGCTGAAGAGTGATGGCCCCATCTGGAAGCACTCCACCCCTGTCCTGAACTGCTTCAAACGAGCCCTGGAGATCGACAGCTCCAACCTCTCCTTGTGGATCGAGTACGGCACCATTTCCTACGCCCTGCATTCCTTTGCATCCCGACAGCTTAAGCAGTGGAAAATGGAGCTTCCCCCTGAAGTGGTGCAGCAGGTGGGATCTAACAGAGAGACTATAAAGTTTGAAATATTTAAAATTAGATTTTCTAACATAGTAAATTTTAAAATTAAGTAATTTGCACGCTATATTCCACATATGAGACCGTATGGTTACTTAGTAATGTTGGAAATTCCAGTAGTCATATAATCTGGTGGTGTCAAGCAGCATTTAAGGTGGGTTTTTTCCTTCCTTTTTTCTGTGTAAAATCAGTTTGAGCCTAATCTTTGAATTACCTTTTGAAGGTGACACAAAATTATTGTAACCTTCTGGAAAGGGGAGTTATATTTACCTTTCCTTTCTGTAAATGTCATGCAGTGTTTCTAGGAAAAGGTGAAATGCATATATGTTGAAATAGTGAAGAGATCAGAAATAACTGATATCTGTGTACACCTGTCCTCTCTTCTATCTAAAGAATCTTCCCCTTTTTCTATGTTTTTGGGCCATTTACCTAAACAGAAGATCAAAGTGAGAAGATTGGTAGAATTTCAATTGAAAACATCATTATGAATTCATTATCTCTTTCTGCGTAAGGGAGGTGAAAAAGATTATTAAGAAATGTATTGCTAAACCAAAATGAGCAATTCTAAATACACCCTGACAGTGGTAAGAGTTGCTTGGGAAAATGTTTTGTCTTTTTGGAGCAGTGAACTCCATTTCTGATTTAGCTGTTCTGACTTCCAGATGTTACGTAGTCTGCAGCTGGAAGCACAGTGAAAAAAAGGAAGTGCTGTTCCTCTGCTGTAATTTATGAAACTTTCAGTGTTTCAACTGCAGAGATCAGTGCTGGGAGCACCCTTTGCTTCTGGGAGAAGTATTTACGGGAGGTGGTGAGTCTCACATCTGAGCTGCCTCCAGCACTGCATTAACATGGTGCTGCCCACAGGCACTTTCTTGCCTAAGAACAAAGATGATGTCAACCTGCAGATTAAAAGGGAACAAATTGTTTATTAAAGAGTATGTTTGAAATAACAGTTAACAGTAGAGTTTTCTTCTGGAGGGTTATTGCATCCAACAGCTCCAAAACTAACTCCTCAGAAAATGAAGTTACTACGTTTTATGTCTTTGCCCTATCAGAAATTTGGTTTTCTGGTCTTGCAGCCTCTTGGCAATGAGGGATTTGTTGAAGAATTCCAGGAATATGCTGGAGTTGCTTCATATTATCAGATAAAAGGAGCAATACAGAGTAGCCATCTGAAGTTGAGGATTAAATGAGGATGTTTATTTAGGACTACTTAAGTCTTCATTTTTTTCAAGTGAATATATTAAAAATGCATAATTTAGTAAGGAAAGCTCTATTATAATAAAAGATAAATTGAAATAATTTCATCTCACTTCCACAGATATATCTCTTCAGGAATGTGTTTCTCATACATAAAAACCTTATTATTCTCTTCTTCTTACAAAATGTTTAGGAAAGGTAGAGTTATGTTTTAGTTCTTGGTTATAGCCACACAGCTTAAATTTATAAACTTCATTTTCAAAGAGAGAAAATTACATTAATGCATCTTTTGACCTAGTTTTTTTTCACATGAATTTATTGGCATTTAATTTTAATTTATGCTGCTGGTTTTTCATTTTTTTTGACGAGATGGGGAGAATATTCATCTCAAAATTAGATACATTGCAAGCAAGATGAAATACTTTTCTTCACAAATGAGAGTGGTCCATAGTGGCTTTAACAGACTTCAGTTGCAGAACAAAGCAAATAATTTTTTTCTTTGAAGAGTTAAGATAATTACAGCAGCAAAAAACTTAGAGAATTTCTGTAGACATTAATATTGGATTGTTATTTTTCAGATTTATATTTATATAAATACTATATAGATATAAATATTTCTTCTGTATTACTGTCTTGTTCTGGTTGTTTGTGCCAGCAGTTATTGGAGTGAACAAAAACCTATCCATAAACACATTTTGTGGGCTGTTGGGGTGTGTTTGACCAAATGGGATGGATTTGGCCACGTGGGATGGATTTGGCCCCGTGGGATGGATTTGGTCACCTCTATGTCTTTGAGGTTGAACGTGTTTAAAAGCTGTACTGTGTTGATGCGCTCTTGCACGGGCAGCAGTGCCTGTTTAGAGTTTGCCATGAGAGCTGCAGTGAATGGGTGTGCTGTGTTGTGTCCCCCCTGGCTGGTGGCAGATGGAGGAGCGCAGGGACAGCATGCTGGAGACAGCCAAGCTGTGCTTCACGTCGGCAGCGCGCTGTGAGGGTGACGGCGACGAGGAGGAGTGGCTCATCCACTACATGCTGGGCAAGATCGCTGAGAAGCAGAAGCAGCCTCCTGTGGTGTACCTGCTGCACTACAAACAGGCAGGGCACTACCTGCACGAGGAGGCTGCTCGCTATCCAAAGAAGATTCACTACCACAACCCACCAGAACTTGCCATGGAAGCCTTAGAGGTAAAAGTTAAATATGTGGGCTCGAGGCCTTGTTCTCTACAGAGTGTTAGGCACGTGTAGATGGTGCTCTGCGTCGGGGAATGTTTGCAAGACACACTTGGAGAGCAAAGTGGAGCCTGTTACTCAGGCTGATTTCATTTCAAAGGCAGTTTGGACAGGTGGGTAGCAATTCCACTTCTGAATTTTGCTGCACACAGTTTTTATAAAAATCAAACACTGATGGGATTCACAAGCATCTCGTAGCTGTGGAAGCACAAGTTCATGCATGAGGTGGGAGCTTTGCTTTCACTGTGCTGTCTAGTAAAAGCAGTGGCTCTAGAACATAGCCAGTGGTAAATTGCTTGCAACAAGGCCAGTTCTGCTTTCTTTGTTGTGTTCCATGGGTTGTGATTATAAAATTTGTACAGTGTTCGCATTTTGTAATTTAAAAGGAACTTTCAAAGGTGGGAAAAGTTCTATTCAGGTAAGTTTAGGTGACAGGTAACTGTCTTAGTGAACTCCTGCAGATTCTGTAGAGAAAAGACTATTTGTAATAGATTACAGAGCTAGAAATTCTTTACTGACCAAATGGACTTTGGTGTTTTTTAGGTATATTTTCGACTTCATGCTTCTATTTTGAAACTTGTGGGGAAACCAGACTCTGGAGTAGACGCAGAGGTACTGGTTAGTTTCATGAAAGAAGCTTCTGAGGGACCCTTTGCCAGGGGTGAGGAGAAGAACACCCCAAAAGTTGCAGAAAAGTGAGTGCTAGTTTCCATCAGTATCCTTTGAATGAATGCTAGTGAACTACTGTACAATACACTATTAAAATGAAGCTGAATAAAATATAAACAAAGTCAATAAAATTGATGCTAATGTTTGCAGTTTTCAGGTACCATGAATAAGATTGCATGCTACTCTGAGATCTCAATAATTGGCACAGAGGAAATGGGAAGGGAAGAAAACATAACAATTCTGATCTTGTGATCCATTTTGAAGCCACTGTTTTTATTTATTCATAAATTTGATTTTTAAAATCAACTGTTAAAAAATTCAAACGCAAATTACCTTCAGTTATAGGATGAGAGTTTTTAGTCCTTACAATTTGTCTCATTAACAACTACAAAATGAAAAAGAATTTACTGTGGACCAGTGACAAAGGAGAAAAATAGCTTGTACTAAAAATCCTTTCTTTAGAATTTGTTAGTGAGATTTAATTACTCTGTTGGAAGTGCTGTAAGAACATGCAGTCTCCTTTTGTTCTTTGTATATAAACACTTCCCCTTTCTTCTTGCTCTCCCAGAGAAAAACCTTGCATGATAGATGAAGACTCTCACTCCTCAGCTGGAACAGTGCCAGGCCCTGGGACTTCCCTCCCCTCCTCCTCGGGTCCAGGTCTGACATCCCCACCTTACACAGCCACTCCAGTTGACCACGATTACGTCAAATGTAAAAAACCCCGTCAGCAGGCCACGCCGGACGGTACAGTCCCTGTTCTCAATTCTGCCAGCAGGGAGGTGCTCTGAGCATGGGGGGTTTGATCATGATCAAACTGCTCAAGGAGGGTGAGGGGTCTGTGGTAACACGGGCAATATTGAAGCTCATTATCTTTCTATATATTCAATGCCTTAAATAGAATCAATGTACAATCAGAGCTTTAAATATGAAACTCAAAGTTGTCACCTGCCACCACTGGTGCCTGTCACTTAGTCAAAACAGGAATGTTGGCAGGAGGAATATGAGCTCGCTGAATTCTCAGTGACTTTTTTTTTTCTTCAGAGCTCATTGGGGAAGATGTGGGTTCAGTCTTTAGAAGACTGGACACTGTTTCAGCCTGTGTGAAATGACCAGGTGAAAATTGCAACTGCTTCAAACAAGACAGATTGGTAAAAAACACAAGCCAGTATTACAATTTTTTGAAGGAGGCAGGTGGCAACTATTCTGAATATATTGTGATTCAGCACGAATTGATTTGCATGACAGTCCAGTAGATTCCATCTTTTAATTTTCCTTTATCATTTACAATGACTGGTTAGCAGCTCATCTTTGTAGAATATGAAGTGGTAGAATAAATAATTGGCTTATAAATATAAGAAGAAGGGGGGTGGTGTCATAATGTTAATGAAGATTTTGCAATTGCATATATAATAGAAATTAAGTTACAATTTAAGTAACCTGAACTCATTATTTGGCTAGGAATTTGATTCTGATTCTACTCTTCCAGCCATTTGTTTATCCATCTGGATCTATGAGTATCAGCACTCAAGGAGTAGAATATCTGCAGTGTTTAGCTTGGTGTTGGTAGAATGTGTCAGGCCCCACAGAAATGCTCTGCTTGATATGAATTTATTTCTGGAGGGTGGGCTGCTTCCTATTGTCGTTTTCTGAAGAGTGGTAAATAACTTTGTTGACACAGTTTTGAAACAAATGTTCGTATGCCTGAAATTTTTGCAGGGTGAATTTATTCCTTTTCCTCAGCAATTCTTGGTGCAACTGACAGAAGCTCTTTTATTTCTTTCATTATATTGAACAGAAAGATGTTCATTTTGTTATTGCTTGCATTTCACTTGGGAGGAATTCATTAGACTGTTTTGAGATCATTTGTAGTGTGGAGGTGTCAGTGGGTTATGTAGTGATCAGGCTTTTTTATTGGCTTTTTGATGTCCTTTGACACAACAGCATAGAAGGGAGCAAATATTTAAATATTTCCGAAGTAATATTCCCTGTGAGAAGCATTTCTGCCTAAGACTACATCTGCTTAGGTCCTGAAGTCTGTCTCAGTGCTCCCAGGAGAGCCATAAGCTGGATAAATATTCCAATGTGTGGTTCGTGCCTCCTCTCCAAGTGAGACATTATGGGCTGTGGCAGCCGATGGCCCAGTGGGAGCGGAGGCGGCTGCTGAGCCAAGCCTGAAGGTGCCAGTGCAGGAACATCTGCCTCTGCCAGGGCTGCAGGAGCAGTTCTGGATCTGCAAGCTGAGCCTAGCTGGGACTGAGCTTTGTGCTGTCAAAGCAATTCCAAATGTCAGCTGCTGGAAGAGGCAGAGTTTGGGTGATCTTCAGGAAGGCTGTATGTAACCATGACAAGGAGAATTGCAGAGTACTGCATCATTCATAATGTTTTGTAAGTTGCTGGCACAACTAAACCCTGGATACAGCATATTGAAGAACCCCAGGAAACTGAAATATTTGCCTTGGGGCTGTTACAGATGGAAGAGCTAACAGGCTGAGCTAACAGGCTCAGAAGTCTTCCACTTTTATATTATTACATATACTGTGCTCTTCTGCATGCATTTGCATTTTACTTGCATTAAAATACATACTTTTGAAGTAAAATGCTCTTGACATCTTACACATAATCACATCACTGGAGAAAGCTGGTGCCAGCATTTTCATTGTACCATTCCTAAAAATAGCAAGAAAATACTCATCATTTGACTAATCTTTAGACTATTTTTGAGCCATTCTGACAGAAATGAAGCAGTCTGTATTATAGTTCAGGATCTAGTAAGTTGACCTAAATTCAGCCTAGATGTTTATTCTTTCTGAGGCTTGTCAGTACTCTTGTTTACTCTTGTATTGATATTGTTGACCACACATGGCATAGGTAATGTAAGGGTATTGTACAGTTTTACACACTTCTTTTCATATATTACCAGAAGCAAGATGCTATTTGGGATCATTACTGACCTTTTTTGATCATTTTTTTATTCTGTTCTTTGAGAAAACATGACCTGTAAGGAAAGAGAGACGGAATTGGGATGGTTTGTCTGCAGAGAAGACTCAGGGGAGACATGACAGGAGAGTAACCTGAATAGTGTTGAAAGCTGTAAAAAGAGTTAGAGGCAAAACCCCAGGATGTCCATGTTCATGGAAGACAGAGCAGATGATATTGCACTTAAATTGCATTTTCATTCTGAACGTTAAAAAACAGTCTTAGGAAAATGAGAAACTTAGGAAACAAAGCCAGTATAGCCCTGCGATATTTTAGCACTGGAAGTCATTAAAAAGTTACAATGCAGCTGTCTGCCAGGCATGATGGAGATATAATTTATCCTGATGGGAAAAGGAATGGACTAGATGAACATTTGCAGTTCCTTCTGAACTCTATTCTGTTAATTTTGTGGGTTTTGTGGGTTTGAGTTTCGGTGGGGTTGTTAGTTTGGTGCCTTCTAGAGCAGCAAGTTATCTCACTACAAGCTGGAGAGAATTGCTGTACAGCCAAACATCTTTTCATGAAAATACTGGGGTTCTGATTTTCAAACATTTATCAGTAAATAGGTGAAGCTGTGAGGGCAGCCTTATTTTGAATACATTATATTTAAATGTGTCATTTTAGTTCTGTAGCTTTCTAGCACGTTTTGCTGGTGGAAGATGATGACTGGGATATGCCGAAATCACTGTTAAAGTTGAGAGCATTGAAAGGCTTCAGATTCAGTGAATGCTGTTGATACTAGTTTTAAGTCATGTATTTAATTAAAATGGGAGAAAGGAACCAGTAAATACAGCTTTTAAAGTAACTAACTTCTTTTTCTTCATGGCAGCTGCTAGCACATATCTCCTTCAAGGAGACAAAAGTATTGCTGAGTGGCAGCTGTTATTTGCTGGCTGACTTGCTGCTGTCATCTATGTAAAATGGGCAGCTTCCTTTCTCTTTTCTTGTCCTTCCATTTGGCAACATCTTTTCTTTCCTTCTGTTAATCCTGTCTTTCCTGTCATCACCACTGCCTATTGCTATTGTATAACCCTCCAAAGTGAAAACTTGCATTTGAAGTCTGAAGCATAGGTTCAGACTTATTTTCTAAGAGCAGAACAGGAATACCCAGGAACTTGCCAGGCCCTCAGACTTTCATTACCTGTGCTGTTACTGTATTTACACAGATAATGGCCAGTGTTACATAGCAAAACAGATATGCTCTCTGCCCTCCTCTGTATAGCTGGGTGTGTGTAGTCAGTGAAGACCAATTGCAGTAAAAGCAATAGAGTTAGTTCAGAAAGCGGGAAAAGTAGTAAAATTTTTTTTAAAAGTCTGAATAAGGTATCTGTTTCCCAAAAAGTAGGTTGTTTAGGAGGTGTTTTTTTGCTGTAATAAGCCTTTGTTGTGTTGATACTCAGTTCCATATTCCTGTGGTGGTATGCAGATGATGTATCCATGGCTATTGCAGTGTTAAAGTGTTTTACTGTTTAAGTCTTCATCCATGTCATGTAGTATGTCGTGTGTAGTTAGACTTAATTGTCCTTTTTTGTGTTTGTCTTTGCTTAATTGCTTTTGCAACCAATATTGCCCGTGCTGCCTCTAACCTTTACACAAATCTCTGTTCCCCAGGCATTCTCTTCCTGCTTTTACCTGTCACGGCTTGCTTTTAATAATTGGCAGAACCTGCATGATAAACTCACTGGGAAAGGCTCCTTGCTTCGTGCTGTGGGAGAAGTTTCACTTCATAGTTTGTCGGTCTGTAATTCTGCAAATGTTATCAAGATGCACAGTTTTTGTAAATGGGGGTTCTCAACATCCTGATGAGACAAAGGTGATCTCTGAGCAACTTCCTGCACCAGGTTGTCACTCATGCTGAACTAAATCAGCTTCTGGGATGGAGTGGATGTTTCTGTGCATAAAACAAGCATCCACATTGCATTTTGGAACATTAAAATCTTGCCCTTAAAATTCTCTCTTCAGCAGTTAAAGATGAAATCTTTGAGTCTGCAGTGAGTGTCCTGTTCTGGCACTGGTGCTGGATGCTCATGGGGACTGCATACTGGACTACATGAATAATGAATCACACCCAGTTTATTGCAGTGTGCTCCATTTTTACCTTTCCCCATTTGAACCTGTCTCTGATTAGTACAAGTGTCACACTGAGATGTAGTGTGAGATTATGTAAAAAGCATGTGTCCAGATAAATGGGACATTGGTGAGATACTCTGGTGCTCTGCTCTTGAAGACAGAACAGCAATATAGGACTGTAAGTTATGGAAACACATTCTGTGTTCAGTGCAGCCAGACAAAACACAGACTCTCATCTTTGACTCATGTTAAAAGAGAACTCCCTTTAAATTGCTGTCCTCAAATTAACCTACTCCCATGCAAATCTTTGCACTTCTTTTGTCTTTTGATAATGTGCAAGTGCCTTTTGATGCAGAGCTAAATGTTGTCTTCCGTTATGGGTGGAACATGTTTGCAGAATGAGAATTCTGTGATACATCATGTTTCTGACTGCAGACCAATAAAGAAAAATGCTCATATGTTCAAGTGAAGAGGGGAGAGGTGGTGCCAGGCAGGACAAAGAGAGTCTGTACCTTCAGAGCCTGTGAACAACCCACCTTTATTGCATGAGAAGATTTTTTTTCTTTTTAATTACATATAGTTGCTTATTCATAAGCTCTGAACTGTTCAGCAGGATTTTTCTTTTCTGCAAATTGAGTTAGCATATGTATAGAGCTCTGTAGAAAAGCTTTCTGTGCCACTCATTTCTGGTTTTTTGACTTGTAACTGATTGTTTATCATGATTCAGATGCCTTCTTATGATAACTGGATGCACATTTTCCTTCAGATGTTTAAGACAGGCAAAGATACCATTCAGAAGTGAGTTGTACCCTCTTGGCTTTCTGAGCCTTTTACTTACTCCTGCATGCAGATGTTTCAGAGGTCTTCTCTATCTTCCTTTTAACTTCCAGAAAGTTTCAAAAGAGGATTACTGAGCTGCATAGTAAATAATAGTGAAAGGCAGAACACCTCATTCCTATTGGCAGCATGAAACTGTGCTTCAGCTCCCCTGAGAATAAATTCTGTAAGTCTGTGCCATGGTTGGTACCTGGTCATCACACTTAGCAGGGAGAGCTCTGCCACTGGGATTGTCTGAGCTGCTTCAGATCACTCCCACGGTGCCACATCACTCTCCCTGTCCCTCTGCACTGCTGACTGGGCTCACTTTAGGTAGCAAGGCTTAGGATGGTGCAGGGGCTCCTGTGGGAGGGTGCTGGCACAGGGTAATGCCTGCTGCAGTACTGAGCCCTGTTTTCCTTTTTGTTGCTTTTTAAAATTGAACAGTCATTTGTGTCTCCAGAGTTTAATGCAGCTTTGTCCTGGTGGCCTGCAGGTGCTGTGCCCAGTGCTGAAGGAGCAGTGACAGTGACAATGCTGATGGCTGTGTCTGCTATGCAGGAATAGTGGGGAACAGGGATTTTTGAAGTCACCCCAGTAAACCTATTTATTCAGAATAAGATTAATGTTAAAATGTTCTTAAGCATGGAATTAAGGCAAACTGACTTCAGATATTTTTTTCTAACATCTGTGACAGATGTGTTTCAGCAATGATAGTGATTTAATCATCTGTGTGACTGACAGGACCTCAATGTGATGCAATAAAGGTCTTGGCAGTACAGATGAATATACAAGTTATTTCTTCCTAGTGACATCTTTCTGATAATAATTAGTATTTTTTTACTAATGTCTTGGACAGTTAACAAGATTCTTCTTTTGCCCTTTTCCAATCTCCTGTCCAAAGCTGTTCTTTTTCACCCATTGACAGAGTAGGGGATGTAATCTGACAGAGATTTGAAATGAAATGTCACAAGCTGAGGACATTATGAGAAATGAGGTAAAAAAAAAATTTGCTTTTGAGTGCCATTTTCTGAAATATTTAGAGATAAACATGAAATATTTAACTTTACATCAAATAGAGATTTCAGCTCATCAGGTTGTTTGAAATCTTCCTAAAACTTAGGAATGATGCAATGAAGTAATGAAACAAAATATGATAATACCAAGGAGAAACATCTACTATCAGATAATATTTTTCATAGGAATATTGTTACAGTTACTTATGCACAATTTAGTAGAACTTTCTCCCTTGTCTCTTCATTTCCACTACAGATAATAATTTTGGGACATTAATACCCAGCTATATTTTTATCTTAGCTTTTGAAGTGATAGGAAGGGACCTCAAAAGAATATTTAGTCCTTGATTTACTAATCTCTTACAACAAGGGACCACCCCAGCTTTTTGGGAGAGCTTGCCTTACTGCAGTTGCTGGGTGGGGACACTAAGAAAACAGGTAAACAAAATATAAAAACGAGTAAATTTTTAACTCTTAAATTACACTGGGTTGCATTAAATTGTCTCTAAGTATAGCAGGAATTATTAAAAAGGGCTGATGTTCTCCATGGATTTCTGTCATTCAAAAGGGCAGGTGTTGATAGCAGTTGGGAATTTGGGATTGATTCTTGTGCCTCATGCACTGCAGTCTTCAGCACACAGGTTGAGTAACACTGTGACTGTCTCAGCTGCAGTCAGCTCTTACCACAGAAAGGAAAAGCTTCATAGCACAACAAATGTAAAATATGTGCTGTGTGTCCATCTAGCATATATATATTTATAAAAAAGAGCTGTATTTGGCAGTTAGGCTAGAAGAGGATAGTACTTTCATGTATACAAAATATGCCATTTTTTTCTTCTTTTTAAAAAACCAGAGTTAGGATGTGAATTGGTGCAGTTGCCAGAAGTTCTGCATTGCATACTGCAGTGTTTAGGTATTGAGAGAGCTTTTTATTATGTTAAGGAAATCTTGGGTAACCTAACAAATGATGGCTATTTGTCTGACTCTCTTCAAAAGCCTACAGTGATTCTATAGGTTCACTGTACTATTTTCTAACTGTATGTAGCAGTTCAGATAGAGATATGGGGGGAAAAAAGAGTCAAGTTTTTTGCTGCAGTTAAAACCTATTGCCTTTTGCACTGTACCTAATGCATATGAAGAGCAATTATTATATTTTTATTTTCGTTAATCATATGTATTTGGAAATTCTCCCTCATCTTTTTTAAGATAAGTCCAAATCTCCTGGTAATTTTCATATGTCATCTCATTAATCTCTCATTTTTTATCCTCTCCTCTGAATTAATTTTCCTTATTTCAGTCTCTTTTTTAAAATGTGGGTCCCAAATACAGACACCGTAATTAAGTTTAATTTTCATTAGTGCTCAGTAGAACAGGAAGACTCTTACATATTTTTTCTGTGAAGTTACTGATTACACATTCAAGAGTGCTGCTTTGCTGAGGTGTGTTTAGAGTAGCCTGACACTTTGGCCAGTTCTGGCTTGAGAATCACAAATTCTTTACAGGCCTGTGCTGGGATTCCCTCACACATTTTCTGCTCCTGATCCTGTTACCTTTTAGGTGCTTAGAGAAGGATTTATTTATTTATGCTCAAATAATTCTGTGGGAAATGAAGGCTGGCTGACTCATAGCTTTGACCTTTCATCCTTTGTAAAGATAAAAACTACACTTTGTTTTACATTCCCTGGGATTTTACCCATCCTCTGTGATTTCTGAGAAATTAATACTAATAATTGGTGGCTGCTGCTAATTTCTGGAATACTCCAGAGTTTTCCATCAGGCTCACTTAGTTTGAAAGCATCTGCTGCATTCAAGGAATATCTAATGTAATAGAAAGTTGTCTCAATAGTCATCTTCCTCTGGTTTCCAGTGATTAAGGAGCCCAATGTTAATATAATTGTTTTTTTAATAGAGTTAATGTACTGAAAGAAAAGGAGAATAATCATCCCTACCTAGACCCAAACTCATTTGAGCAGAAATTTCAAATTAAAATAGTTAATTGTAAGGAGGTGTTTACATTTGTTCCCATAAGGAAAAGCTCATGCATACATTTGAAATTTAATGTGTTGAATCATTGTCTATCTTTGCATGATGAAAAATTATTGTAATTTCCCAGTGATCTGATCTCACCCAGGCATATTGGTCTGGCACTTCTTGATTTACATTCTAATGCTTCATCTGTCATAACCCACACATCAGAACTGACCTGCAGGCTTGTGGCAACATCTGGAAATTTGCAATATTTTTCCCTAAATGAATAATTCAGCCTCTTTGCCACAGATACAGAAACTTCTTTTTAAAAAATATCAAAGCAGCTACTGTAAATGGTTTTCCTGATGTTAACTGGGAGTTCAATAGTATCGATTTGTACCACAGAAAGTTATTAAAGCTTTATAAATGAGTCATTTAAAGCTTGACTGACCTCTCTTCAGAATCCTTCTCTTCCCATTCTTTAAAATTATATTCTTTCTGTATAAAACTTGTCATCATTAACCAACTTATATAGCTTCCAATTAGGAAGTAAATACTGTTCCCCCATTCTTTTTCAAGATACAGTTTTATTAAGATCTGCTCACTGAAAGGGAAAGTTTTCTTTGTGTGGTAGTGAAAAGCCTATGGAGTGCATCAAATCTGGTTTAAATTCGTTGGAATCCTAATAAGCAGAACCTGATCTGCAAGCTGAAGGTTTGCAGAGGGATTTATCTTGATAAAATAAATTCATAGGAGGCCCTTAGTTCTCTCCTGAGGAAGTGCAATTCAGATGGAACAGAAGAAATTTAATTAAATTATCTGCTCATCTCAAAACAAGGGCTTTTACTTTGTTAATTTTCTTTCTTGATCTTATCAATAAAATTGATGAATCAGAATGCAGTGGAACTACCTAGACAATGGATGTAACCCCCTCCTGGCTATGCCATTTCTGTATAGAATTATGGAATGGTTTGGGTTGGAATGGACCTCTGAAGATCCTCTAGTGCCATACCCCTTCGATGAGCAGGGACACTTGTAAGTAGATCACAGAATCAAGTGTCAGTATTTTAAGAAGAAATTGGAAATAATTCTTGCAGACTCCAGATTTAAAGGGAATTGCCTGTATTGGAATCTGATATTGAACACTGAATTATGTTGACACAATATGGAAAACTGCCAGTTTCCCATCTCAGTGGGAATGTGCAGGCCTCTTTCTGTCAGAGAGACTAAGCTGTGTTCTTTAGTCATGCAGGGTTGCCTCTGATAACCCTTGATGTAAAGAACTTGGGTTGTATCTGGCAGGTTTCAGACATGAGTGGGAGGTTTTCACTTGCCTGTTCTGAGGTGTGTGTGTTTTATCCCCATGATAAAGTCAGGATGCCTGTTCCTGTGCAGATTAACAGCTTAGTTGTGACTGTACTGTAGTCAGGAGCCACTGCTCCACTCTGTCACGGTAAAGTCACTTCTATTCTTCTGTCTGCTGCCTTGAAGCCCAGTTTCCCTGTCTGTGTTAGGCCTAGTTCTTTGATGTGTTGTTTATTTGCCATAGCAAATCGCCTTTCAGCACGTTTGTTGAATAGAACCTTACACCTGCAGGATAGCTGGCCTCAGACATCACTCCTGTAAGTCTTTGCCCTCTAATTCTGCTGATCTTTCTTTCCCTCGTGGGTAATTTTTACCAGTATTGTTCTTCATGGTTTTCTGTTGTCAATTGAACTTTGCTTGTGTCAGGTTCAGAATTATACTGGGTGCTTTTCAAGGCAAATGGTACAGTAAGCCTGGGAGATTTTACAGGGCCATACTAGCTGAAATATTGTGTCCCCAGTCTAACTGCTCTTGAAAGTTGAGCTTTATTGCTTTTGAATCAAATTTCAGGATTATATTCTAGGAAGAAGTGTGGTGAATTAAGTACCTTTTCTTGGTGTGGTTAGGGGTCCTATATGGCAGTTGTAAGAGTTTGCAGAGTGGCCACACTTTTGTGTTGCTGTTACCAAGAGACAAGTAACAGCTTGAAGAGTATGAAGTGGTGCATTCCTTCTTTATCTCTTTTGCAGAGAGGAGTCAGGATAGCACTGGAGCAGTGCTGTCTGACTCCAGTTCCACACAGGATATGTTTAATGAGCCTGCCAGTTCTCAAGACAGCCTGAAGAAGACTTACACAGAGAAGAGAATTTCTACTACCTGTGCTGATACACTGATGCTCAGCAAAGAGACCCTGGGATCTGCAGAGGAAAAGGGTATGCCTGATTTAATAGATAATGTCAGCTACAATAGGCTCATTAAAATGTTTCTCCTGGCTTGCACATGCACTGAAATATGCTGCACTGTGACTAAGAATTTTAACTAGCTATCATTGCTCTCTCTATGTGTGTAGCTTAAATTTGGAACTGTGCCTCACTTATGTGGCCTGCTATCTATCTGCTAAATCTTACAAAGAAAAAAATAAGGATGAACTGCTGTATTTGGTGGCCCTTTGACTGATTTGCCCTCTTTTAGGTTATTATTTGCTTTTTCTTCAGTGTTTCATGTTTTTAAATAATTTAAAGAGTAGTTATTTGAATATAGTCTCAAACAAGACTGTTTTACTTTTCCCAGGAATAGATGCCCTTTTTGTTCTGTCCCAGTAGCAGCTTAATATTCATTACAAAGAAGAGCAGAAGTAGTAGAATTTAGATGCTTTATTCCATTGTATACTTCATTCCAGTGGAGAACTAGAATTGCTCCCTACCAGATTTTTCCATATATAATAGTACTAGGTGTTCTGTATTCCACTGGAAAAATGGTTTAAAAATCCATTAGCTGGAATTTCCCTTTGTCTGATGTTTGTACAGTTGGATGTGGCAGTAGATAAAGAGGCTGGACTTCAACAGGGAAAGACAAACGAAACCAATGTGCAAATTTTGTCCACCTTTCCAGGCTGTGGCTGTTTGTGAGATGTTAAATCTTCTTTGCCAGTTCACACTTTCCAGTTTCAGTGATCCAGGGATCATGCTACATGGATAGTCCTGAGTCACTTCCCTGATCTCACTAGGAACAGGTGCCAAGCAGTTCTCTCTTAGTTTGCAGACTTGGATTACCTTGGTTTCTTGTTTTTAAAAATATTTTTCTTCAGTCTTGCCTAAGCTAGGAAAGCCTGTGGTGGTGCTTGCATTAACATGCTGAAATAGATGCCAGTTCCTAGTTTTGTGAAATAGTTCTTCCACAATCACTAAATCCAGTAGTCTTTTGGCTACTAGACTAAAAGCATGGCTCTTTTTCAGGCTTGCAGCGAGTTGTGTTATTGTCATCACTTGTCTGTCAGAAAAACCATCAAAGGCATTCTTAAATTACTGGTGTTTATTAGAACAGATGTTGTTTCCTATAAAGCTACCTGTACAGTAAAATTATAATGGATACAGATATCAAGCAAGCACATTTTGAAAAATGTGAGTTCTGTAAAACATGTTTGCCTCAAAACTTCAGCCTTATCAGAGAAGAAGTTACAGAGCAGCTTTATATTTGAGGATGAAGTACATTTTAGTGTATCTACACTCTCTGCTGGGAGAGAGGATATAATGTAAGAGGTTCTTTATCCTAGCAAACACAAAGACATGGTGAACTTCCATGACTGAAAATCAAAGTTAAAGAAATGAATCTGCTTGTAGCATGTGTGTTTCCAACAATAATGCTTAGCTAACAGGAAATGTGGAAGCTGCCACTGTAACAAGATGCTTTCTGAAGTAGGATTTGGTATCCTTCAACAAAAGATGGGTCAATTGAATTGTAAGTTACCAAGTTAATCACAAAAATATTTATGTGGAACTGTGGGTCCTACATTATGCAGAAGACCAGATGAGCTGCTGCTGATCATTCTGTCTGAGCCCGTTTTGTGTTCTGGGATTGTGTTCTTCTAGGCAAACTGTTAAGAATAATGCATTTCACTTGGGAGGGTGGCTTTAATCTTCTGTTCTTTCTTCTTTTCTTTGCAATAAAATGTTACTGAATTTACTCTTATTTTGGCTTTTTTCCCTCCTTCTCCTCAATCTTCCAAGTGTGTGCAAAATCCTGCATTGTGTGAGGTGTGCTAAATTCATACTATTGTTCAGGATTGAACCAAAATGGAGACAATAGAAATATCACTGTGTGGCTCTGTCAGTTAGTTGCAGAGTACTTGTTCAATGAACATCACAAATAGCCATACATTTTTTTCAATATTTCTGTCTATGCTTTAATGAAGAAAAGGATTACCTTTTGTCATATTGAACTTTTTGTCATTTTCTATATGTCATTTGCCATTTGGAAATGGCAATTTCACTGTCACTTTTCTCTCACTGTTCCAGCTGCAGGGAAGTCAGAAGAGCTGCTGGAGAGCTCAGAACCTTATGATCCTGCAGAGCTTACTGGCCAAAAACTGGTGCTGGATCCTCAGTGTGCTTCTGGCAATGCCCTCAGAGCTGCCATGGCCCCAGGCTCACAGTGGGACTGCAAGAAGAAATCTGAGCCATGTGGGGAGGATGGCTCTGAATTTCCACACGGGCTCCCTGCAGACCTGGAGGAGCAGCGCAAGTTCCTGACGGAGCAGTGCATCTCGTCCTTCTGCCTGTGCCTCAGCCGCTTCCCCCAGCACTACAAGAGCCTCTACAGGCTGGCCTACCTGTACACCTACAGCAAAACACACAAGGTGAGCTCTGAGCACAGGCAAAGCAGCTGTGCTGCCGCTGTTAAATACAGCTGCCTCAGTGCGCTTTGGAATGAAACCACACTTCAGCTCCTAGATTGTCTGACTCGTGTGTGAGGTCAGTTAAGGAGAAAACTTCTTTTTTTATTACTGAGCTAACTAATTTTCTGTCGTTCAGTAGAGAATTACATTTTAGATGTATCACGTAAATTAAGATGTTCTCATAAAAATGACAGCAATTATTTATTTTACTGAATAAGTGGGCTGAAAAGTGACTTGGAAGCAGAAATTAATCAGTATTATGTAAACATATCGTGGTGCAGATAAACTTTCTGGGT
This sequence comes from Rhabdornis inornatus, assembly GCA_013397075.1. Lineage (NCBI taxonomy): Eukaryota > Metazoa > Chordata > Aves > Passeriformes > Rhabdornithidae > Rhabdornis > Rhabdornis inornatus. Next base: position 262,977 of record VWZS01005155.1, on the reverse strand, counting down.
ATCCTGGGTCTGTGTAGGAATAGGACATTGCAATGATCACTACTACTATTTGTCCTAATCCAGGTTTGAATTCACAGATTTTATATTTGGAAGTCTTGTGTTAGATCATATGCTGCTCTGCATGGCTGCCTGAATTTTCTTCCCCGCCAGTACTGAAGCTTGTGTGAACAATAGGGAAGGGAAACAAATTGTACCCCTGGCCTCGAAGTAGAAAATGTCACTAGTGTCACTGCAAAGTGAGCACAAGCAAATCTTACCAACCTACTGGAAGGTGATGAATATTCCATTTGTCTGTAGAGTGATTATCCAGAAAAATATCACCCTTTTTTATAGAGAGCTTGTTTTGAAAACATTCTTACACTGTTTGTATGTAACAGTTGTTAATTTTTCCATGGAGCTAATCATGAATAGGAGCCATAGATTCCTGCAATCTGTCATTACTGTTGCTGACATGATTTTGTATCAACATTCAACAAAAAAAGCTGCCTGTTTTCAATTTATTGGTTCAAATAGCATGTCCTTGCCTGAGGAACTACTTGCAAAATATTTTCTTCTATTATTTTTCCCTGATGAAGCTTTCTCTTTTGCTTTTTATATCTCCCTCTTTATATAAATATCAACTCAATGATGGATTTCTATGTGAAATGCACATTGTTGTCTATATCTGTTTGCTCTTGGAACTCAGAAAAACGGAATCCTGCCTGTTTGAGCCTAGTAGTTACCAGGCTGGCTTCAATGAGCACTTTTAGGTTTTACTGTCCTTTTTTATTACTTCTCTGCATAATGAACAGCCACTTGACATGGCAGAACCCAAATAATCTTCTTATTGATGTATGTGCAGTATATATTTTCATATGGGTTTTACACTTTCTTTCTTTAATGACTCATTCAGGCTCTTTTGTAGAGCAATGTCCAGTGTCTGGGTTTTAATGGCACATTACTGTGTCTTTAGTGGAAGTTGTGCTCCTGCACAAACTTAAAACACAAAATGGGTCTATGCATTGTCATCAGTAACTGGAGTAAGAATTATGCTTACATTTACTCATGATATGCCTGATTTTAAAAATGAGATAAATTACATCAGGTTGTGTTGTTGAGGGGCAGAGTGGTAAATTTTAGAAAACTGAGATTAATTTTTAAATGCGTGTAACCGTCTTGGAAAATTCAGCATTTATGTTCCAACGCCAGGAATTTGCATGAAGAATTTAGACTGATGTCCAAAATTCATGGTTGGCTGGGAAAAGGAGAGGATTGGCAGGCCTCCATAGTGCATAAAAAAACAAGTTTTGCCTGTGCAATCTGTTTTCTCCCATTTCACAGTTTTCCTGGTTTTGCTGTTGTGACATTAGTGAAGATAGTTGTTGAGTGCTTTTTAAAACATCTTTTCCAACTCTTTGAACATTTTGTTTGGTTACATATTCTGTTGGGTTTTTTTTCCCTGCAAAATCCAGCCTAATATTTGGAGTCTATTTTTCTTTGTTTTAGTCTGTTATCAGAACAAATTTACACATAGCTGTTTTTAGTTGGAGTAAATGTGCAGGGAAGTATGGATGAATTTTCAGAAGTTACTTCATTGCCAATTTGGGCGGTAGTTTCGGTTTCCCATTAACATTGTCTTGAAGTAAAGTCTTCACCCTTTGTGATTTTTACCTCCAAAATGAATGTTGGCACTGTTTGGAAGGAGAAGTTAGGACTTGGCAAGACACTGTTTATCAGTGTAACTTTGTGAAAAGTATTTGCCTTATGGTCCTTATGGATCAGTATGTGGAGCTGGTCTGATAATCTGTAACCACCAGGTGGTCAGGAAATAAAAATAATTTACTTCCATGCTTTTTGTAATCTCAAAATGAAAAGTGCTCTGTAAATCCTGGAAGAACCTGCTCACAAAGACTGTGTGAGTTTTTAAGTTTGTATGTTCTATGATGTCTGTTACTAGCAGAGCCCTTAATGGGGAAATGAATGTTGGGTGTGACATGAGGTCAGTGACATGACAAACCAGGCATAATACATGCATGTAAAAATTACAAGATTATATGTATGTAGGCTTAATATATACTTAGATGCAGACATAATCTGGAAGCATAATAGATATAACTGCTTCAAGTAGAAGCAGTTTGATAATAACAGTTCATTTTAAAGGCCACCCTTCAAATCAGTAGTCTTCTTATTTTGCTTTTATTTGATGCAGGAGTAGGAGGAGGTTTTTGAGACAAAGCCTTCTGATGGACTGTAAATGAAATCAGAGGGAAGGATTAAAGTATACTGGAGTGTTTTGTTCACCTCTCAGAAACATTTTCTGGAGTTTTCAATTTAGGTAAAGGTGCTTCTGACACCGTTAAGTTAAGGGGTATCCATCCCAGGTGACTCAGAGTTCCATTTGGTTGACCATAAGAGATTTTCCTTTTCTACTTCAGCTTTTTTGCAAGTTACTGTACCCTGTCAGTCATCTTGTCTTTGAATCTTGGGGTGATAAAGATGTGGGAGGCAACAGCTGAACTGGAAAGAGTATTTCATAATTGCCCTGAGTCAGACAGCCAAATCCAGCATTTAAGACTGGCAAGCAGTGTGCCAAGAAGAATAAATCCTTTTTGCTGTGTCCTGGATCCCTTCACCCACTCCTAATAACTTCATCAGCTGAAAACGAAGCAGAGCAGACTCTGTGAAATCTAATGAGTTGAGACCTGCTCAGGCATATTTACTGGGAATAAGTGATCATGCTGACTTAAGGAGAAGGGTAGTGGAAAATCTGTAACTATGTCTTTTATTCCTATTAGCTTTGATTGTGTGAAGTTACCGTGTAATTGCCCCATTTGTCTGAATGATCTTTTCTCCTCCTAGCTGGGTTACTGCCATCATCTTGTTCAATAAAAGCCTGTGAGTTATGTGTACCAAACACATGCCTGTGGATGGTCAGTGTAATGTGCAGAGCACATCCCAGCCCAGAGCATGATGCTACAATTAATGATATAATTAATGATCTCTTAACCTTGTCCTTGTAGGGAATACATCCATAGCTAACATTTCTTTAGACTGGGATTTTAGATGTAAGTGTTGTGGTGGGATGGTAACTTCCTTAAAGGTTTTGTTTTCCTTGAATTTTTATGTGATAGTTTTAACTGTAAGATTCAGATTACCACACATTGGGCAAGTTTTACTTAATTTTCACGCTTGGAATTAACTTACATTTCTGACTGTGATTAACAAAAAATAAGGCATTTTATGTGCCTAGATCTTGGATGTTCCAATAGGCTTATTTTTGTTGGATTCTGATTTTATTCAAAACAAGATGACTTTCATGGAAGACCAGATTTTTGTAGGTTCTTTTGTGTTGTATTTTCTTCTGTATGTATTTCGAAGTATTTTTCAGGATTAGGTTAACAGGATTACAGAAATAGATATTACGAAAGAAGTTATGTAGAAAAAAGTTAGTATGCAGTTGAGTTTACACCCTTTGCTTTCTTCAGTCTTAATTAAATTTGACACTCAGTGATAATAATTAAATTTACTGATTCCCATGACCAGCCAGAAAGTACCTTGTGATGTTTATGAGTGAATATGTCTTTGTTCCATGCCAAAAGAAAGCTATCCAAATCCCCTTGATTATGCTGCACTATAATCATGAAGGTCTTGTGTAAGTACCTCTATGAGCTCTTGGAATGAGGGATTTTTGACACCCATATATATCTTATTTACATTATTATTGCCAGCATTCAGCTCTCTTGCACATGAATCCATAATCAGCATTTTGCTAGAGGAGATGCTCCAGTTCTGGTAAGACATTGGAGATTTCTGCATGATTACTGTCATTAGCACAAAGGCACTGATGATTGAGCAAAGCTTTTACTGTTTCACCAGGGTCTCATAAACAAAAATAATCTGGAACACAGGATAAGAACTTTTCTAATAATCCCCCCCCACCCCAACACACACACATACACAAAAAAAGGATATTACAGCTGGAATACACTTCTTGGATGGACATGATTTAATCACATTTATGACTCACAGAAGTGTTTTTCCAGTCCACAGAACACAAGAGTGCAACATTCTCATTTATCTCTATGAAGCAAACATCTTCCTCTTTCTTTCATGTCCTCTGTTGTGAAGTTTTCTGTACAAAAGCTGGTCAAATGTGACTCAAATGCCACTTTGGAACCCTGAAATAAAAAATGAAGTAAAGCAAACCTTCCATCAGTGAAATCTCACAATTAATAATTGTCCCGTCTGTTGGTAACATTCTGCCTGGAGCCAACAGCTGTCCCTTGTTCTCAGCTACATAAGAGAGCTTCATGCACTGAACTCCTAGAGGAATAGTGCTTTTATAAAATTGGTTGTCTTCTATCATTTTTGGTTTGTCTTCTATCATTTAGTCCCCTACTGATACTTGTTAATTCACTGAGTGCTATTAACAAGTTTGATGACAGCCATGGAATTTCCAGGGAGGTTCAGTGAGCTTACATGGAGGGCAATGGCTGGGTAGGGCTGAAAGCTCTGGATTCACCACCCCACTAAGAGAAGGCTGCAGTTTAAGCCTGAAGGTCGAGGCCTCAGCTCTGGCAGGTATTCCCTGCAGGTGGCTGGCTGAAGGAAAGAGCTGGAAGTGCTTCCAGAGAGTGTGTGGGGAGAACAAATACTGTTGGAACAGTAAGTATGTGAAAAACGAGAGGACACTGCGGGTTGATAAATAAAAGTGTACTTTGTGTTGTACTTTTACCTGTGGTGGCATTTCCATGCCCTGCCTAGAACTCACGTGGCTGTTGTTGTCCACAGAACCTGCAGTGGGCACGGGACGTGCTGCTGGGCAGCGGGGTGCCCTGGCAGCAGCTGAAGCACATGCCTGCACAGGGCCTCTTCTGTGAGAGGAACAAGACCAACTTCTTCAACGTAAGTTTACACAGCTGATAAACACAGTGCAAGTTCTCAGCCATCCCTGCAACACCTGCTCCTTGTTTGAAAGGTTTGCAAAGGGATGGGGATGTGAATTTCCACACAGGCGTGTTAAACAAGCCATGAGCAGCTAAAGCAAAGGAGAATTACAGAGGTATTTACTCTCTCTTGGAGGGAACCACACTAGAAGGATTATTTCTGGAGAGCTTGGAAACATGGAGAGAGAGGCACCAACATTTTTCAGTTATGCATCATTTATCATATACTTGAGGGCTGAGCCTTCTTTAAAAATTATAATTTTGTTCATCTTAATTATCCTCTTGTTTATTGTTTCTCAACTCAACCTGTACTTCTCATGTTGAAAAATAATGCTCTTTGCTCTAAGAACTCTGCTGAGTTGGAAGGAGCTTTCTTGTGCTCTGCTCTCTGTAGCATGGCTCAGCAAAAAGAGCCTCCAAGCCCCACAGTAAGGCAGCAGCATTGTCACAGGGACTGTCCCTGTGTCTGTGATCACTTCCAGTGGGGTTCCTGTGCCCCGCTGACATGGGACACAGGATGCTTCTGAGACTCACATGGGCATTTATCAATCAATTCCCTGCTGTGATTGCCACTTACACACTGCTCTTGTCTTTTCTGTGCTATGCCCCAGGATTTTTGTCTTTTCTTTTGTGATAGGGTTCTTTGGCAGCTCTGGTTTGCAGTGCGTGGTGAGAGCTGGAGATGCTCTGCTTGTGATTCTGTGCTGAGTACAACTCAAATCTGTTGTGTGGTTGCCTGTGATGGCAGTGACAAAATTTTGTGTCTCCACTTTCCCATCCAGTGCTTCTGTTAATATTGGAATTGTGAAATTTATTTCAGCTTTGTATCTGTTAACATCTATCTTAATTTTTGCTGTATGTTGTGTTAACTAGCACCTCTCTGCAAACCTCTTTTAAGTACAAGGTAAGTGCTCTTCTCTGGTTATAATACAACTAAGGATTACTGACAATGGTTCAAAATTGATTCATGAATCAGTCTGCAAAAAGGGTTTCTATATCATTACATCTTTCTGGAGAGAAGTTTTGATTAACAAATACTGTCAGCCAGCAACTAAATCCCATGCACCCATCTCATCACTCCCCTCCCCTACCCTCCATGGGATGGGCAGGAGAATCAGAGCAAAGGTAAAGCCTGTGGACTAAGGTCAGTTAAAAAACTGAAATAAAAAATATTATAATAATAGTAATGAAAAGGGAGATAAGAAATAAGGAGGAATAAAACCCAAGAAAAACAAGTGATGCACAGTACAGGTGCTCAGTACCTGCTGACTGATGGACCAGTTCCCCAGCAGCAATCAGCCCCTCCTGGCCAGCTCCCCCCAGTTTCTGTCCTGGTTTATATACTTACCTCTATTGCACCCTGTGGCCAGTTCCAGTCAGCTTTCCTGGCCATGCTGCCTCCCAGCTTCTTGTGCACTTCCTCACTGGCAGAGCCTGGGAAACTGATTTAGAGTAAGCACTGCTTAGCAACAACTACAACATCAGTGTGTTATCAACATTATTCTCACACTGAATCCAAAACACAGCACTGTACCAGCTCCTAGCAATAGCATTAACTCCATCCCAGCTGAAACCAGCACAGCCTGATAGGGCAGACTAAACAGTGGTGACCTGATTGATGGCTACATGGCTTTGTGCTGATTTCCCTGCACTGTCTGCCAGTTTTCCCTACAAAAATCCTGCTGTGATTAGTCCCTCACACTTCTGAATGCTTGGACTCAGATTCACATAGTGCAAAGTATTCCTGTGGAAATTAATGGAATTATTCAACATGCTTCAAGCCAAGTGTGAACTTTGCATGATCAAGGCTGACTTGTTCATCACTGCAGGGTTAAGTGTCAAAAGTATTTTGTTTTAATGTACGAGGAAGATGAGCAGTAGGGAACTGAGAGGTGTGTATAAGAGATTGTTTCTACTTGAAAATGTGAATTACCATATTAAGAGAGATCAGTGGTTGACCTAAATTGTGTCTAGTTTTTGAATGCTAATGCTGGCTAATTTAATTTAAAGAGATTCCACTGTATTCCTAGGTGGAATTTTCTAGCATTATTTCAGGAAGTAATTATTTCTTACTCTGCATACTGATATCTTTATACTCTGAGGGATGAAAAGTACTAGTATAGATACTAGACAGCAGTATGATAATGTTATTTTGTAAATCAACAAAAACTTAATTCCCATAATTGATTTCTTTAATCAGAAATTAGATACACTTTGAAAGAAAAGACAGCCTTCAACAGAAGGTATATGCTGGCCCAGTGCAATATGTTGGGAATACTGGTAGAAAAGATAGAAGTTATTTGTAAATGATATTCTCAGCTTGAACTTGGGTCTGTCAGCATAAAAAGGTAGTGTTAGTCTTGAGTTCTCCATGTAGACCACTGTCTCCAGGCTTCAGAAATTTTGGTTTGGGGGTGAACTCCAGTGTCTCAGCTGTGGGGACATCTTGATTTATTCCTGCATGCACGCAGGTTAGTCTTCCTGGAAACAGGCATGAGTTTAGCATGATAAAATATTTTGGTGGTCTCATTTTCTACCCAGCAATATTTTCAAAATCCTCTTCAAGTAACATTGTGTGAAGCATGTGGCATTAATCCAGAACAGATGACACAGACATAGCACAGTGAGAAAATCCAGATCTGAGAGGGAAAGGGCTACAAGTGCCCATGACAAAAAGCTGGTGGTGTCAGCTGACATTCCAGAATTGGACAAACCTAAATCTGTGAACAACTTGGAAAACAACCTCTCAGCTCTGCTGACCTTGCCTGGGTTAAACCACAACTGTTCTGTTCTCATGCAAAGCTCCCAGCCAGGCAGTGGGGAAGAGGCTGAGCTGCACCATCTGGGTCAGAGCTCTGGTGTGTCATCCCCTGTGCAGATGGTGCTGCAGCCCACTGTCCCAGCTCCTGTCTTCACATACAGACTCGGGTGAGAAAACACAAGTTCTAGCACTCTGCAAAAGTAGTCTCATCTAATCTTAGAAATTAAATGGCCAACCTTAAGATTTCCTAAGCCTATTAATGTCCCGCAGGGTTATTTCCAACAGAAACCTTTTACCCCAAGTGTTTATTTGCTTCCATAAAATGCCTTTGACTTTCTGTTTTGAGAACTCTTCAGCCTTCATGATACAAAAGAGTTAAATGAATGTCTTAGTGGTTTTCTGTAGATACTTTACTACTGGAGTACCTTTTTCTTCTGCAGCAAGTAGCACTGGTGTTTTTAATCTCTTGTAGAGAAGATTTAGGGTTGTTGAAATTACAACTGACTCAATTTTACAAGTACAAACAACAGAGTGCAAGAGAGAAAGCTAGCAGCTCCTCCCAGACATTTTATAAATCATGCATACTCCTAGTAGAATTATTTATGAAATGTTTATGACAGCACTGTATGAAAAGAAATAAACCTGGGTAAAGCTGTCTCTTGTTAGATTTTACTGCAGAACTGCTGGTCTGGATCTGTGTGTCATGGGCTGTTGTATAATTTGTTAGCTGTCACTCTTCTGCAACTTAAATGAGCAAAAAAGGCATGTTCAGTTAGCCCTGACTTCGTCTCATTTGACATATTAGTATAATGTCAGGATGCTCAGAACTTCCCTTTTTCAGTTCTGAGAGTTACTGCATGATTGTACCTATTTGTTTCCCGAGCAGTAAAGAAAGGCCCTGATTTTCTGTAAGCAGAGGTTTGTGCATGTTCATGGCTTTGTTAGTGATGGCAATCATATGAATGAATATTGCTGTTAGATTTTAAGGAGTTTTAGCTGTGTTCCTATAAATTGCTGTCAAATCTGATTTGTTTGGCCATTTCTCTCTTGCACGTACAGGTACATTGCAGCTTTTTTCCTCTTCTTTTTCTCAGTGTGAGTGTAAATATATGCAGAGATTTTTTTTAGGATGGCTGCAGGATGGTTTCTATAGTAACTAAATTAGAAATTATTTCAGCAGGAGGAAAAAAATCCCAATATATTGCTTTATATAGTAGGGCACTTTCTTATATATCCAGATTTCATGGTACTATTAATAAAACAAAGTTAAACTTTGTGCACAGATGATGGGCATTGATCAGGCTGTGGGTAGGTGGGGATTGTGGAAGGAGCATTTTGGTGGTTGAGCTCCACTTATCAGCAAGTTCTCCATATGGTATAATATACACTATTTATATTTTCCTGGCACATCTTCTGTGGTAATAATAATCTGTTGTAATAAAGATCTTTATGTCCATCTTTGGTAACTGTTCTCCACAGACAAAAGCTGTGCATGCACACCATATACTGTAGCGTAGACACTGATGTGCATGAAGTCTTGCTGCAAACTGTTATGGATAATTGTTCTATTTTTAATTCCAAAAGCAATGCAGTGTGTTTATTCTCTTCTGTATGTGTAAAGCCCTTCATTCTGTGGTCTGGGCAAGCAGGGTCAAATTAATGTGGGGGCATCCACTGGATGCCTGAAGCTGGAGACAGCAGTGAGTTCCCTTTGTTTTGCCTTTGTTCGTGCCAAGTGTGACTGGGCACTGGGAGGAGACTCTGCTGAGCAGAAAGGCAGGTTCTGGACACTGAGTAGTTGAAGTCTAAAGTTGGTGCTGCAGGTTTCTAGAGGTAGTTCTTATTATACAGCATGGTGTTACCCAGTGGGAGCTTTCTCTGGTATTCTCCATGTAGCAGGGTCTTCCCCTAGTTGTGTTCCAGGCTGAGTTACATCTGCCTGTCTTAAGAGGAAAGTTGGTTCTGAAAAGGAGAGCAGGGTGCTGTTCTGGGGTTCTGTGTGACCAGAGCCATACAGGTGGATTTGAGATGTAGGAAAGAAGACTCTGATGAAGTCCCCAATATAGGGGACAAACAGGAAACATGCCTCAGCTCTCCTGGAAGTTGGGCAGTTCTATCAAGGAAATTTCATTTTGTGCCTGAATTGTCTTTATATATCCCATAGACAGACATTACTGGTCACTGTCAAAAATATGGCATTGAGTGAATATATGGGATTTTCTTTTGATCCAATCCAGCCATTTTTTGTTTCTCTCCCATTTCCTGAAGTGTAACCCCAGCATTAGTGATTCTCATGCCTTTGATTAAAATGCAAGATTTGTTGCAGAATTTAATATCTCTCTTAGAGACAGCTGGCTATATATCATCCAGGGGAAGAGGGAAATCCATTAGCAGTGCTCTGAACCTAATTTAGATGTGTGTTCTGTCCAGTCTTGAGTTTGCTACTAATGTTGGCTTGAAGAACCCCCCAACCACCACATAATGCCAAGGGACAGCTCTTGAAGGTTGCTTGAGACAACCTGACTGAAAGCTAAGGTTCAGTATTTCCTGCCATGTACTGGAAAACTTGAAACTGGAGGCAACTGCAGACTAAAACCACTTCTGTAGAAATCATACCACTCTGCTTTCCTTCCTGCCCTTGGCTGGTGAGAGATCTGAGTTACTCTCCTCCTGCTCATAGCTGATGTGTCTCTTTTTGGTTGGCAAATGTGCCTCCAGCTCCTAGACATCTGCTATGTGGAACATGAGCCTTCCAACCAAACTACTGCCATTTAAATCACACTGGGGGGAAGTGGAAAAAACTTGAAGAAACTTACAGTGCATCCACTGAGTTGAGATTGTGCCCTCAGCATGGTGAGAGGTGGAGTTTAACCATGTATGGAGGCTCTAAGAAAATTAATGATTATGTTTTGATTTGATCATGATTGGTTCTGAAAAAAAGTTGGTCTTTTTAGTGCTTCTAATGCCTTATGTAAAAATGAGTACAAGGGGTTGCCAACTCAAATTAAAAAAAAAGATAAAAAGAAATCACGAGGGACATCCCAGAAATCGCAAGGGTTTAGTTATTCCGTTTTGCCATTTGTACTTCTGAGTGTTTTGGATGCCATTTTTATGCAACCACAAGGGAAAAGAAACCATAAAGGAATCATTGAAAAAAAACCCAAAAAACACTTTGATTCCAGCAACTAGATAATGCTTGAAGCAAGTTATTAGACTAAGTACCATTCAATATGCAAAACCAAGTGTGTAGAAAAGGTGATCTCCACCTTTGACACTGTGTAGTTGCACTAAACAAAACAGTAACGATACCATAATGACAACATATAATAATAGTCTAATTTCTTTTTTTCTACTACTTACTTTTCTGTGCTTAGGCTAGGTAGATAGGGACATCTGGTTAGGAGATGGTTAAATTCCTACCTACTTTAGAAGATAGAATTGTGTTTAATCTCTTCAGGAGATGGCCATATTCTAGCCATGAAATGTCAGTGTTTTCCCTGGGCAGGAACAGGCCCAGCACAGTGCTGTGCTTTGTGAAAGGGCCATTCAGTAATGCAGCTCCTCCTGCCAGCTCTCCACCAGCTGGGAAGGATTCAGATGTTCAGTAAAAGACATCTCTCTGTTAGGTACATGCTAGGAGGAGCCAGTGCTCAGTGAAATGATGTGACAGTTTGGGAGCTGGTGCTGTCAGCAGTGCTGGGCTCTGCTCAGGAGGCTCCTGCAGTGGGGAGCCTGTGCTGCACAGGGGCTGGCACAGCTGAGGCTCTCCTTGGGCACACACAGCACAGACCTTGCTGCTCTGCCTCTCTTGGGCTGGAGCTGCCACACTCTGCAGTGTGCACACTCTGCAGGAGCTGCCTGGCCTGCTGCCCCAGGAATTTGGACAGGGATTTCAGAACTTTTCCTATGTTCCCCAATAATGACATTATAGAGCTATTGTTCTTTGTCTGAGTGAGGAAACCATTTCTGGTGTGGTGTAGACATACTTGTGTGGAAAACTGCTGGGAATAAATGAAAAACCCTCCAGGAGTCCCTTCTGAGCCAAATGATTCTATCGATAGCCTTAATTTGTAAATACTGTATAAAAGGCAGATATTTTATGGTGACACTACAAGCTAAAGTTTGGGAGACTGAAAAATGCAAACAAATCTGTGATTTCCATTCTCTTTTCCTTGTTTTTCTTTCTTTTTGGTCTTTGCTAATTTTCTCCATTTCCCCTCACTGTATCTTCTGCAGAGCAAAATAATGTTACAGGTGTGATGCTTCCAGCACTCATCATTGAATGTTCCTTGAGCCACAAGGTTAGAGGAACTCCTGCTGAAAAAAATCATTGTCTTACCTGCCTGCAGGTTCAGGAAAGCATCTTTGCATTCGTTACATATAATTCTTATTTACAGGGTTATTTTTGGATCAAATATAGAAACTGGGGGTGGTTTTTTTTCTGTTTTTAATTGACACTTAAGTCTTGGACAAGCTGATTCATTAAAATGTGTAATAAGGTGATAGCCCAGCCCTTTTCTCAAACCATGACTGAAAGTTAATGTTATGAAAGTGAATGTGTATGAAAGATTGGTGACTCTGACTCTGTTGAATTTACTGAGGTGTTTGTGTTTGAGATAGGCTGTTTCTATGTGGAAAAAGGTAGCTTTTCAAAAATTCACATTTTAGTAAAGCAATCATAATAATGTCCATTGTTTTTCTCATCTGGTGTGGTAAATGGCCTCCACTGGGGAAAGGGGAAGCAGGGAAGTATGATACAGGTTGTCCCTACAGTTAGACTTAAATGATTTCTTTTCTGGCTTTACCCTTGATAGTTGTTCTTTTGTCAGTAAAAAGCCATTTTCCATCTTTGCCCCTTGTTTTTCCATCTGTAAACTTAATGCCATTCTATTCATCCATCCCCCATCCACTGATTTTCTAACATTTGAGTTGAAAGAATGCTTTTAGTAGGTGCAGAGGAGTTTGTTCTCTCGTTCTCTCTCACTTGCTCTCATGTGTGCTCACTCTCTTATGCAACCTTAGTACCAAGTCTGGGACCAATGTAAACAAGGAGTTAACTGTGCAAGTGAAACTTTCATAGTGATTGGCCTGAGACCAGAAACCCAGCAAGCAATGAAGTCTTAAAAGTTGCCTATAAAAAGCTAGATAACTTTTTCAACCTCTGCCCAACATGTTATTTACAGTTCTTCACTCCATCCTCTTGGAAAAACAGAACTCATCAGTGAAAAATGTCCGTCGTTCACAGAGTTTTCTGTCTCAATATATACACACTGTTCTTCCTGGCCAGCTTTGCAGGCTTCCAAGACCCAGCTAGTAAAGATGCCAATAAATCTAAATCCCTGGAGATACAAGCATGGGGTTTGGAGCTGTCGTTTGTGCCAGTGGATATTAAACAGCTATTTTTTTCCATTCTGTTTCCCTAGGAAAAGTTTCTTCTTTTGTTGAGTAATTGAATTTCTAGGCAAAGGTAAGCAAGGGAGCAAATAAGCTGAAATAAGTGAAGCTATTGCTTTGTGGAAGAGAAATTGTCATGGAGATTGTAGCGTGTTACAGGATATAGAGCAGTTAGTTTTAAATCTGGACCTTAAAAGTCTAACAGTAAACATTCCACCCACTCTAAACAGTATTTGAAAGGTGGAGGCTTGCTGGAGTACTGTGTGATGAGTGTCCTTTTACAAATGTATAATGAATAAATCCATAATTTGATTTTTCCATCTGCTAGCTGTGTATCAGATACGGGTGGAAGAGCTACGTTTAGGTATTTAATGGGATTACTTGTACACTTCGATTGGCTTCTTTTCTCTTAAAAAAAAAATTAAATAAGATTTTTAAACTAACTTAAGACTTTTAAATACAGTAGGAAAACAGAGTTTTAAAGGTGGTGATCCATGAAAGGTCTTTAAAATACACTGTTTTATATTTCATGCATATTATATGTCTGTTATCAATTTATCAGACTGGTTTTTGCAGGTTCTTACTATGAGTTATTTCTCCTAGCTTTATCATGGAAACAAGTGGTAAGAACAGTTACATCAGTGTAGACTGCTGCATAAACAAAACAAAGCAAACAAACACAGAAAATACTAAATCTGAAATCTTCAAAGAAAATCTAAGATATAAAATTGAATCTTTAATTACCTGTCATTAGCTTTCCTTTCTCCTACAAATTCCTACAGCAGTTTCCTCTTTTATACATTCAATTTTGTAGATATTTCCAGGACTACTTTTGAGGTAGGTTTCAGCTTGTATCTGATCTTGCTCAGTACAGCACTTGTCTGTGCCATATTCCAGGTATGGCAGATTTTTTTCATTCCTGTATCTTGCTGTGTCAAAACACCAGTCTCACTCTGAAGGTGAAAGACCCCAAATGGCAGTAAGGGAACACAAAACTACTTCCACCAGACAAACAGCTCATCCTGCCTTTCTGGAACCCTGTGAGAATTTCCTTCTGCACCAGTGATGGTTTTAATTTACCTGGAATTATGGTCATTTAGTATAACTTTCATCCTTATAGAAAGGAGAGAATTAATAGTGAAATTAACTTTATTTTATTAAAGAAGTGTATTTCATGATCAATATTCCAGGAATTTCAGTTCTCTGGAAAAGGGTATAAGAATTTTTCATGGATATACACTGTCTTAGTGTAAAAATGAGAACAGAAGAATGTGGGATGAGAGCAGCATGATGCAAGTCTGTGTGTACCTATGCAAGCAGGTAGCATTTATAGATAAATATTTTTTAACTTAATGACTACAGCAAGATGTAATTGGCCAAGTTAAAAAGGTTAAGATGGAGAAGATAAGATGGCAGATGATGACAGGTGTTTGTTGTGTGTAGGCTGACCAGTTTGCTGGCTGACTGCACTGTCACTGCACACAGCTGAAATGTGGACACTGAAGTGGGAGTTCTCCGAGTAATACTACTCCATCTTTTGGCAAAATTCCTAAAGTTAGAGGACTAAAAAGGTTGAATATTGTATAGTGTGTTATTGTTCCAGACTCTTTGGCTCCTGTGGAGGAGGTAGGATTTCCTGGCATAATATGAACACTTTTGGAGTTTGCGTGGTAGCTGCTGTGGGAAGCAGCAGGGGCTGACCACTTAGACAAGGTGACTTTCTCAGCCTCAGAAAGGAATAAAAACAAAATAGGATTGAGTGGGTGAGTGAAAGTAATGAAGCCCATAGTGGTCAGTATTTCAGTGTGCTCCTCTGAACACTCAGATGTATTACTGTGATCTGACAGGAGAATTCTATAAGAGCTTGATTGACAAATGGCTTTTTTCCAGGAGCTTTATGGCCTTTGTTCATTTCAGTGGCCTCCACTTCATCTCTTCCAGTTTGCTTACTCACCTCTTGTCAATAAAGTTTCACAAATTTGGCTTTTATGCAGTTGTTTAATTTTGCTGTAGGTTAGAGGAAAGAAAATCAGAAAAAAAAGCCACCACAAGCTTTTTACTTGAAGCACTTCCTAACAGTTGCTCAGAATGAATTATGAATTTTGCTGGCTATTTGGTTTGCTGACACAGTAAAAATCAGAACTGAAAACTCCTACCAGGTCATTTTCTATTTAAATCTTTATCTTTTCAGCTGCTCCCTGTGTGTATATTCAAAGTGAATTAGCACTTAGACTATGATCTCCTGTTTAGCAGACTGAAGCTAGTGGGAGTCATTAATACAATGGCATTTTCTTAAGTATTCAGAGATAATTTAATGAGCTTGGTGTAACAGCTAAAATGATTTCTGTTTACACATCCCTGGTTTATTCCTCCTGACAGACTACACTAAGGGTTTAAAAGTTTGTGTTGGGGTTTGTTGCTCATTTTTTTTCTTAATTAATAGTATAACTATCAACTACAGCATTTCAGAATCACTGGGCTCCAGTTATTTCAGTGATACTGAAGTGACTAAAATATTTCCAAGTGGGAAAAATCTGAACAAACCTGAAGATAGACCAGGCTGTTATGTCCGTGTAGCTCATCCATGGAGAAGTGTGTGCAGCCATCCCAAACTCTGTGACACTTTAGCACTGCCTTCTGTCATGGGTGATCTGTTTAATAGAGAGTACATATTTTATGTTTGTAATCCATGTGTGTCACAGCTCGTGGCAGATTCAGGGTTAAAAAGCTGAAATAGAATCATAAATCAGATTTTAGAGAGAAGTAGGGCCTGCAGGCCCATGTGGCTGTATAATGAAGATGGGATTTCTGAGGTGAATGCAGTGCAATGATTTCAAAGGCATTTTCTTGGTAGCATAAGGGAAAATATTCGTGAAGGGGATATAAGTGTTGAAATGAAATGCACATTCCAAATACTTTGTAAGCTGAAATACTGACAATGGGATAAACTTAATCCTTAAAAATTGTATTTAGTGACACATAAAGGTGCTCTTTTCATGCCTGTAAATAGTTTTTTCAACAGGCTTGAAAGGAAAACATATGGCTTTGTTTGCCCTTAGACTGACAGCTCTGTAGTAAAGGTCTTACTGAAAATTAATTACTTCCCAGCAGGTCTCAGGTCAGGCTATTTTCATTGTAATTTTTTTCCCAATTAATAAGAAAGCTGAAGTATTTTTCTGAATTATTTATACTAGAGAGAACATTACTTTCAGAACCAACAAAAATAATACTTCATGTTTTCTAGTGTTTCAAATAAAACATGCAGCTATGTACACAGACATTTTCTGAGCCTTGAGCTTATTTCAAACAAAGAGATTTTGGAAGCTTAGGCTTTTACTAAATGTTTTTTTAAAAACCTTCTTTTCAATACTTAAATTGCATGAGCAAATAAGCAATATTTTGTATAGTTTGTAAACTAATGCTAAGCTATAAAAGTATTAGAAACTGACTGAAATTTAAATTAACAGCAGTGGGTGTGTTCCAGCTGGAGGGAGTCTTGGTCAGGAAACAGACTTGGGTTCTCAGCATTGCTAGGTTGTGTTACAGAACTTCAAGTGAAGAATTTTACCAAAAAAATCAGGGTTGATTGCTTTGGAGATCATCAGTGTCTTGATGTGAAATTTCAGAACAGAATTTACCCTTGCTGACATTCATAAATATCAACTCCTGTGCCATAAAAGTTATTATTCCAAGTTGTGCCCCTTGTCACCCAGGCACTTTGAAAGCAAAAGGATTTGAATTAGGGCAGAGGAGACATACAGACACAGAGACAGGGCTTAACTGCCTTACACATTTCCTGCCAGGGAGCTCTAGCCCGGGATTTAGACAATCAGTCAGTGTGACCCTGCTGACTAAGCATGGGAGAAATAATTTTAAGCAGAAGGGTGAGTTTCTGCCTTGTGAATTAGTAGTCAGTGAGTATTGCTGTCTTTCTGAAATCATTGCTAGAAGCCACAGCCACTGTTTTCTGGGCTGAACATCACGGTGACAGGGTAGGCAGGTAAAGCATTCCCATGTAGGCCTATTTTCTGGGTTATTTTGTCACTGTCTTCTCAATATGTCACTTCTCTCCCTTCAAAATCTGACAAGTCTCTGCATGCTTTTTGTGACTAATTGAGCCAGAATAAAATTTCCTGCCTCTGTATGTTCTTGAATCGATAAGGTAAAGCAAAGCAAAGTGTCTTTCTTCCTGAAAACTTCTGTCTGAGAGCTGTCTCCAGCAGCAGACTGGAGCTGACAAAATGAAAGGCCCACCAGGAGATGAATCTGAATCTGAAGTCTTTTGAGTATGTGGGCAGCAAGGTGAAGACAGCAAGATGATGAATTGCAGATTTCTGTTCTGAGTCTCCTTTCAGCTTCATTTATTCCTATTGCTACCTTTTGATATCCTCCTCTCCCATTTTTCTGCTTGCACTTGTTCTTTCTTCTTCCATTTGCCCTTTTGAGAGCAGCAGTTCAAATGTCGTGTGTAGATAAATCATTTGATATGATTTTGCATTTGTTTGTCTCTAGACAGACAGCATAAGGTCCATCTGAAATTCCCAAAATAATAGCTTTATCTGTAGAAATTGCTGTTGTTGAGTAAGTTTTTCAGGTATAAAATTATATCAAATTCAGTTCCAGCACTGATGGAAAAGAGTCCTGGAAAATACCTATATACGACCACAAAATCTACCACTCTGCATTAGACAGGGATTTCTAGGCAAATATTTCAGTCTGGTAGCTATTGTTACCTGACTGCAAGATTGAAAATACCTGAGTTAAAGGAGGCAAATACTGCTGCTGGAAGAATGATACTTTCTAGTCCCTGTAGGACTTGCACTGAACTGGAAACTTCAGATTACTCTTATCTCTAAAAGGAAAAAAGGAGTCATCTATAAGTGAAAACAATGTCGTACTTCCTTAAAAACAAGAGGTGAAATCTACCTCTGCTAAGTGGAAATAGAGTTCATGCTAGGATTTACAGTGCATATCCTTCAAACTGAAAAAAAAAACATTTGAAAATGGAACAGAATTTCAAATGACCTTAACAAGTTCGTGTGCTTTGTTTGCAAGGAAAGCTGGCACCCTTATCTCAACAGTGCAGAGAGGCCTGCAACCTTTCTGAACATTCATTATTCACCCTAGAACATTTCATGGAGAAATCCCAGTGTGCAGAAGTGTAAAATCATTTCCTTCTGACTCCTAGGTATTGTGGCACTAGAGAGCACATGCTAGAGCTCACATACTGTAGCTGGCTGAGGTGTTCATCAGACTTTTTCTGATTGTTATTGATTTGATTGATCCAAAGATTTTTAAACAAAAATTTAAATGAGACTGGAAGCAGGAAACATGGAGTGCAATACAAACTTCTCAGTTTTAATGGCCTAGAATAGTGCTTTGCACTCCTCCTTTCCCATAACTGAAGGATAAGTATAGGACATGGTCTTTGAGGATTACCAGTTGCACCTAGGATGATTATTTTCCTTTCTCAGAGATGGTTTGCTGAGCTGAAACTATTCATTCTGAGTATTTATTTTTAAAAGGACAAATGTTAGGTCATCTTGTTGACTCTGGGCATGTTTCAAGTTCCCTGTAATTGCTCTGTCAGTCTCTTTCCCATCCATCCTTCCTTGCCAAAATGCATAAAGCCACATTGTTTTGTTCCTTTATCACCTAAATTAAGCTTAAAAAGCAGTAGATGTTAGCTGTTTCTACAGCCCTCATTTGCACAGTGTCTCCAGCTAACAAAACAAGAAAACAGTGTATCATCTTTTACCCTTAATCAGCCAGAAGACATAAATATTGTGTCCCAGTTACTGCTCTGTATAGAAGTAATGAGTGAAAAGGCCTTTGATTTTAGGTGGTGTTGAGTCTGCACCAAGAATGCCAGTGGGACGGTGCCAGCCACCCTCTGCAGGAGCCTGGAGCAGGGCTGCAGCTTCCAGGGATGTATCTGGGGGTCTGTGAATAACTCAAGGACATTTTCTGACACCAGCATCAAAGGTTTAGTCCCTTTCTATGAGCACCAGGTAGCTTTATCCACTTGTTTTTCACAACCTTCCTGAATTTGGAGCATCTCTGTAACATGTCCCATATCCAGAATGTGAAAATTCTGTAGTGTGTTGTTGATTCCCACAGGTACAGGGGATGCCACTTTCCCTTCATGAGCAGATGTATTTTTTTACCTTAGGTAACTAATTTGGAATTATTTTGCTCAGTAGCACTGTAAGTTATGTTCACCTGCACATGCAAGTATTGCAAAATTCCTTCTGCTTGTGATGGTTCAGACAACTGACTAATGTATGCTGTAGGAGTCTGCAATGCAAACATGGGAAATACCATGGTGATTAATGAAAATGCCAGTCAGAGAGGCAAAAAGTTGAAAAGAACCCTTTGGAATTGGACAGAATCAAAGATAATACGTGGTGAAAAACATATCATTTTGAACTTTAAAGAGACAATTTCAAATTAGTGAAGAGCAACAGTGTACCTAACTCCAGGTACAGCAACTACTTAATTTGCATTATAAAGAACAATACATAGGAAAAAAACCCAGTGTAATAGGGGAGATAGGAGCTCTACTGTGACTAAAGAAGCAGATGAAAAAGGGCAGGTCAGAGGGAAGCCTATTTGCATGAATACACAGAAAGTAAGTATTCAATTCAGTTCTGTATTTAAAATGTAAATCTGTGTTATGCAGTCAAAAGAGTAAAGGTTAATGGATTTTTGAAGTGGTAGTGTCAAAATTGTGTTGTTAATCAATATAGAATTTGTTGTTGCCTTTGGTGGAAAGATGTGAGAGGCAATGAAAATATGGATTATTTTAGAGAGTGGCGATGCCCATAGTGAAATCTTAGCTTTAAAACAAGAAATTGTCAGGGTATTGTTGATTAATATAATTTTATCAAAGGTAGATAGGATAGCTTGAAAAACAGCTGTTTTTTCAAGGTGCTGTTGAGCATAGAAGTATATATATGATGTATGCAAATAAGTAGGAAGTGGCAAGGTATATAGGGCTTTCGGTGTGAGAACCCTTGAATTGCTGTACTTAGAAAATAGGAACGTGAAGAAAAGATGGGTGAAAAGTGACTAAAATGATGGGAAAGGAAGATAATGTTAGCACCTGATTTCCACCTACCACGGGGACTGTCGTAGTTGAGAAGCAAGGTATAAAACCTCAGATGTTAGTAAACAGGATGGATTTTGAGCACTTCAGAATAGTCCTAGTAAGTGGGAGAGGGAAGAAAACAAACTAAACCAAGTCCTTGCAATGCTTGGAAAGGCAAGGAAGAGGTCAAAGCAATTGCCCTGCTTGCAAAGTGAGAGAAAGGAGCAAGTGAAGATAAAATGTTTAAACTTCTGAGATGAAGGTAATCTGGAGCAGAGCCTGCATCGGTGGCTGGGAAAAGAACATGAGTTTAGCTGTGCTGAGCTGAGATTGTGGAACATGTATCAGTGAGTTTATGAGGCAGGATTACATGGATTGAGTTTGGCAGCCGACTGGCACACTTTTTGGGTCTCTTTAATGGGGGATTGGCTGAAATCATCAAAATTAGGAAGAGGGATGTCCGGGGGAAAGGACAAGGGGAGAGATCGTTTGTTTTTCCCTTCGAATAGTCTGAGAAAGGCAGAAGGATGTAACGAAAGAAGTGGCGAAGGGCTGGTGCAAGAACGGTGCCAGCAGCACCCCTGGTAGCGCAAGAGCGGGGATGTGGCAGTGCCAGCACGGGGATGGTGTCCTCGGCCGCGGTGCCGTGGGGGGAGCGGCGGGGTGGCCCCGCGGGGGCGAGCGCACGGCGGTGCGGGCCGCGCCGTGCGGGGGCCGTGCCGTGCTGTGCGGGGGCCATGCCGTGCTGTGCGGGGGCCATG